>CATIWO010010382.1:0-13474 GCA_949673435.1 Macaranga tanarius | reverse complement strand
AATGAACAAGGAATTTATTTTAAAGCAAGAAATGAAAAATTGGTTTTTCCTTTTGTTGAAAAGCCCAAAAAGAGAAATTTAAATTTGATTAAAGCTCATTCAATCTATGATTTCAGAATCAATGCTTTAATTAAAGTTAAACTAACACATCTAATGCACCTGCAACAAGATGTCAAATTCCAAAGGATTCAGAATCAACTTCAAACTAATTTGATAAAATCAAGAATTTCTGATTTTTAAAAACAAATTGAAAATGAAGTTTGTTCTGATCTTCCAAATGCCTTATGGGATAGAAAACAACACATCATTGATCTGCCTTATGAAAATGATTTTGATGAAAAATAGATTCCAATAAAAGCTAGACCTATTCAAATGAACGAAACCCTAGAAAAACATTGTAGGGAAGAAATTCAGGATCTAGAAAATAAGAATCTGATTTCCAAATCTCGATCACCATGGTCTTGTGCTGCTTTCTATGTCAACAACAATAGTGAAATAGAAAGAGGTACTTCTAGGCTTGTGATCAATTACAAACCTTTAAATTCTGCCTTGAAATGGATAAGATATCCAATTCCAAACAAAAAGGATTTGCTTCAAAAACTTCATTCTGCTTTAATCTTTTCAAAGTTTGATATGAAATCTGGTTTTTGGAAAATTCAAATACATCCACAAGATCGGTATAAAACTGCTTTTACAGTTCCTTTTAGACAATACGAGTGGAATGTCATGCCATTTGGTTTGAAAAATGTTCCTTCTGAATTTCAAAGAATCATGAATGACATTTTCAATCCTTATTCAAACTTCTGTGTTGTTTATATTGATGATGTTTTAATCTTTTCAGATTCAATTGAACAACATTTCAAACATCTGAAACCTTTTTCAAAGTGACGAAAAAAAATGGTTTAGTGGTTTTGAAATCAAAGATTTCACTTTTTCAAACAAGAGTTCGGTTTTTGGGTCATTACATTACTCATGGAACCATAACTCCCATTGAAAGATCTCTTGCATTTGCATCCAAATTTCCAGACAAAATTTTGGATAAAACACAATTGCAAAGATTTTTAGGAAGTCATATATATATATATATATATATATGCACATGGCCCATGAGATGGACTATGTAAATTATGGATGATGGACTTGGTCTATGTGATGGACCATAGCCATTGGACTTTATTCAAAGAGTTTAAATTAGTCCACTTGTTAATTATTTGGATTGATTTTTGATTAAAGAGTTTAATCTAGCCCATTAATGTTTAGATTGGATTGGGACATCTCTAAGTGTAGAGAAGTCCATGGGCTAAGGCCAAGCCCAACACCAAGTCCAAGCCCATTAAGTGTTAATGGAATTGGAATAGTGAAAAGGGTTACAGTCCAACTAGACTAACCAATTCAAGGGTGGTGGCTCCTTATTGTCAATGGTGTGGAAATTCCAAGTCTTTGGTAGGTTTGGAATGAAGACTTTGATTATAGACTACCAATAGTTGCTAGGCTTGACAAATGAGGCACCATTGCATTATTTAATTAATAAGGAAGGTTTAAGACACCAACCTAGGGGCAGAAAATTCGTCCATAGCAAGTAGAGAGAGAGTTTGGTTATGAAAAACATACCAAAGGAAAGGAAAGAGGGTCTTTTTCATCCTTGGTCCATTAATGAACCTTCCTACATCACAAAAGTTGTGATTTTCTCTCTACACCATCATCTTGAGGGAAAAACATTAAGTTCGATATATTCAAGATCAAACAAGCTTTACAAGCTCTTGGGGTCATCTAAGAGAGGCTTGTGGGAGAGCTACATCGATCTTGGAAATGAACCAAGTGCAATCCGTGTGTCATAAGCTAGAGGCTTCACGTTTGGGGAGCTTGGAGCTAGTGGATCGCAACGATCAAAAACATATCGAGTGTTCTACAAACTAAGGAGTATTGTAAGTGTTACTTGACTCTTAGTATGTAGGGCTTGTAATATGATTGCATGTCTTTTTAATTGTTGCTAAAATATTATCCATGATGCATGATATGTTAGCTATGTAAATTGCATGTGATTTGGATCTTGTGGCAAGAATGGATTCTAACTTGGTGCAAGAGTTGCATGCAACTAAAAATTTTTAAATTCTGCATATTTGGTTGCTTAGATCTCCATTCCCTTCAGTTTCCTACAATAGTAACATATCTTTGGCTTAGGACCCTAGCATTTACTTGAATGGTTATCTTTTCGGATTCTCGGCCCCCAAAATTTTTCACTCAGTCTTTACTTCATTGATTGATTAAAGATTACATAGTATATCCTTTAAAATCATCATGATGAGAAACAATACCTTTAGAAAATGAATCTTTACTATTTTGGGCTGAATCAGTAGATGTTCTTATAGTTTTCTACTTCTTAGCTTCTAAAGCTTTTTTCTTCTTTAATAGTTTCTTTAGCACGCAATGCAATCTCTACAGAGTCTTTGTACGTTTTAAGTGTCATTCTTTCTTTAATCTTCAAATTCAACCCTTTCTCAAATATTTTCCGCTTCCTCTTTTCAATATCTACTTCTCTTGGATCATACTTTGATAATTTTACAAAATGCTTCTCATACTCAGCCACGGATAATTCATTTTGTTTCAACTCTAGAATTTCAATCTTCTTTCTATCCACATATTCATATGAAATATATATTGTCTTCCACCAGTTTAGAGCACCTTGCTCAAATAATGACACAACATAACTAATTCTCTTTTCATCCGTACACTCAATTTGATCAAGAATTTCTTTCATATTTTGTAACCATTCCTCTGCTATGGTGGATTCACTAATACCTGTGAAAACCTTTGCACCCTGCTCTTTTATCTTCTTATAGTTTTCATTAGCAGTGCTATCCACTTGCTTTTGATTCATTGCTTTCACCTTTTGATCAATTCTCTAATATATAAGAATATACATCTTATAGAGGGGTTATAAATGAAAAATTATTCAAGCTCATGTAGTGCATACATATGTATTTGTCTATAGATTAACTCTAATGACTCATTTGGGCTAGTGTGAAATGCATCGTATATGGCTATCTTGACTCATTTCAACCCATATCAACTATATGCAACTCTTGATTCATGCATGACATACTATGAACGCATTATATTCTCATGCCCAAGGGAATGTAATCCCTGCTCTGATACCACTTAATGTAACACTCCAATTATACACTCATACACGTGGCACAAGTACAAATTTTCTTACAATTAACATTATAATTCAGTATACACACCAAAGTTTATAACATTCATTAGCACATCTAAATAAAATGTTCTAAAGTATTAAATATTCTTATCACATATTAATATATATATATATATAATACAAACATTAAGCTTGATTTAAAAGACCAAATTATAAGCATACATGCATTGGACTCGCAACTGGCCCTTCTAATAAATCTATTGTATGCAACTTTAATACAACTAGTGTTCAACCTGAAAAATTAGGATGCAAAGAGGTGAGCTTGCTACTCAGTAAGTAATCACTGATATAATTACACTTATATAACTTCTCAAGAACTAATTAAGTATAAACAATTAAATACAGATTTCTAATTCGATAGTTATACCAGTTTATGGCATTATGATACCTTATTGGTTTCATTATTCTCATTCTAAAGTTTAACTGATCAAGCTTTAATTACTCAACTTATAATAGAACTCATCCTTTACTTATTCTTAATTCCTATATCAATCTTTTAATACATATCAATAATTAAGTGAACTATGAGTACCTTATATAAGGATAGTCTCCCAAAGGCCTCTTATACTTCCTTATTTAACATCAACTAAGTTCAACATCCTTTATGTCATTTAATGCTCTATCATACAAGTTTTTTTATGGTTTAGAAGTGTATAATAGTCATAAGCTTAAAGGACATAATTGCTATAAGATTTCATAGCTATTTAAGAGCCGAGGAAGAAAGTAATCAAAAAGAAGACAGGGCTCCTCACGGTCATGAGGAGCCTGCTTACGACCATGAGTAGCCCCTCACGGTCATGAGCAACCTATGAGTAGGGGCTGGGGTGCTCACGGTTGCTTCCTCATAATCATGAGCAGCCCCAACCTTGCTAAAACCTCCTTCTTACCAATTTTTGTGCATTGCAAACTCTCTTATATTGAAACAACACTTAATACTAACTTAGAAACACTTCAAAATCATACTTAATATCACAAATTCATTCACAAATGCATAGTACTTAATCAATCACAAGTTTTAAGTATTTATATTCAAACTTTTATAGCCTCAATAGCACTTTCACACATTATATCTCATTCTCAAGCATAAATTCAAGGTACATTCATATCAACACCCCCTTTTGATACCCGTATAGTCACATTTCACAATACATTTAGTATTCACAACCAACTCACATATAAAGGATTATATATAGCCAAATATGTGCACTTTGCACTTCATCATCTCTAAAACCCACAATCATCAATTCCATAAATAGAAGAGTATAAATATAATCTTTAAGCAATCAAGTACACATCACATAATCTCAAATCTCAATACTTTATTTAATGTCTACATTCATCTCAACAATAGGAGATAGCATCTCATAATAATTTACATAAATGCAAGGATTCACACTTTGACATCTCAATCTCATTATTTGGTATCCGGCCGGAACCAATCTCACACAATTACCTTACATTTAGCCAATTTGGCTTATTCATCAAAATCACAATTCCATATATGGCCATATACTAAGACTATCTGCCTGGCTTAGTCTCAGATCTCACTTTCTCACATCAATCATGGGTAGCTATTCGTCTCGGCTCAGCTTGCCCATATCTCACAATCAGTAGAGGCTATCCGTCCGGCTCAGTCTCCACTATCTCATATTGTCATATTTCATTCAATTTCACACTTTTCAATTCACAATTAGTGGAGGCTACCTACCTGGCTCAGTCTCCACTATCACACGTATCTCACACAAATTCCTCACATTATCATTTCTCATAATAGTTTCACAATCATGTGTGTGGTACCACACAACATAGCATAACACAATCACACATTGTCATATTCTCAAACATTATTCATAATAGATATTGCTTCACCATAATCAACAAATCCACAATCACAATACAATTATTTCACACCAATTCTCATTAAAATATAATAATATCACTCACAACATTATCCATAGCATATCCAATCACACATCTCACTATATGCATATATAATCATATACTTATTTTTTTAGTCACCAATTCATTCAAAACTCTTTTGTTTGTAATATATCTCCATGCCAATCTCATATATACAAACATTGATATTCCAAAGCAACACCAAAATCACTATCCTTCCAATTCATATTTTTCACAACGTGTTTTATTTATATATGTATTCAATTATTTAAAAGCTTAACACATATTCATAAAATTATTAGCTTCCATTATCAATAAAATAAATCATAATCTAACCCTTTTAATACATATAATGATTCATATAACTTGTTTAATTATCCAAGTAAGCACATATTTACTATTAAATTCATAACATATAAAAGGAGCTAATACACGCATCATATTAGTAATTACTTACCAAAATACTTTCCACCTCAATAAGTGAGAGTTTTTCTAGTTGTTTATGTCTTCTCTGCTCTTTATAGCTCTTACATATGGCCACACATCAAATACATATACAACATATCTCACTTACACTCTAATTCATCTAATTCAATCCATTATCTACAATTTCATTTATTATAAAATCAATTACACAAATTCTATAACTCTGATTTTTCTTCAAGAACTGGTACTATGAGTATATTTTAATTTCTAATTAGAATTACTCAATTTGGATGTGTATAGAATTAATTATGAATTTTTGATTGAATTCGAGTCACTCAGGGCACTCTGTATGAGCACCAAAATGTCTAGCTCCTTTTGTCGTATTTTAAGGCATAATTAGCTTAATCTCAAAACATAAGAGTTGTAGAAGACTCCTCAAAGTTTCCATAATACTAAGCCTTTCTTAATTTATAGTTCTACAACTCAAGTTATGATTAAATTTCTAAGACTGAAAAACACAGGGATAGAGCACGAATTTCACTTTCTATAGAACCTAGCTTTAATAAATAAAAACATATGCATAGACTTACTAAATAGATCATCCAAGGCCTCTAGTGTTCCAAAAGTTCCTAAATCACTTGCTAAAAAAGAGGATTTTGATCAAATTTTATAAACCCTCTCAAGAATCTATGCCATCCTTTTAAAGAATTCTCTACACCACTATAACCAATCACATACATACATATGTATTTGATTTTCACCACACACCTACACACACACTTGTACACTTACTATTAGTCTTATTTAATACATAAATTAGTCAAAGATAATTATAGACAATTCTAGATAATTATGGATGTCTTAACACTAAAATATATTCTTTACTCATTGATAGAGTATAAATATTGCATATAAATCTCCAAGCTTTTAATTGTATCGATCAAGCCCAACTTCCTTTCCAATTAAGTCCCTACGCATACTATATAAACACACCTAATCTTAATTTAGTTTCACCCTTTTATGCTATGTGAAATGTAATGCATTGTGCATGATTAAAGTAATAGAGATGCAGATGTTACACTCATAATACCATAAACACAAATCCAACAACAAAATGAGAAAAAAGATAGAATACAAAAATACTCAAGTGTTAATAATCAAAAGAAATGATTCATCAAATCAATAAAAATTTATAAATTGGCAAAATTTATCAATACTACTAGTACAAAAAACATAAATCCAAAAATAAAATTAGAAAAAGAAGAAGAAGAACATGATGATGATGAAACATTTTGTTTGAACTTTTTTTGCTATTGTAAATCCATTATTATGTTTAGTGATGAGTTTGAGAGAATGATGAAAAAATTGATGGATTTTGGAAGAAATCATGAAAAGAAGAAGAGGAGAAGAAGAACACTATATAAATAAAAAGAAAAAATAGGAAATACCATAACATTAAAACACGTGTAGATTATAAGTGAAAAATCACTGTATTTTTAAAATATTTTATTTGACTTAAGTTATTTTTAATATTTTAACTTAAAATATATATATATATATATATAATTAATAAACTGAAAAATATTTAGCCAAGTGGAAATCTAAGGCCTTTTCTCATATGAACATATGTTTCTACACACAATTCTGATGGACTATTGCATGATATAGACCAATTTGGAGCCTAAGAAAGTTGAAGTCCATAAAAGTTAAAATTCTAACTCGGTATCAATACCAACAGTATCTAAACAAGTCAAAATATTCCTAGAGGATGTTGATTAAGGCCCGTGTGAACAACCCACAAAAGATACTGGATGAAAGATTTAAGGGGCAAAAAAGCCCAAAGAAACCAGGTCTAATGCAACCATAGGAAGAGATGAGGGTGGCATGGTGCAATTCACCCATCGTTCTAAATATGCAATAAAACATAGGAAAAACACATACTTTGATCCTCATACTTTAACTTTTGTTTTTACATTGCCCTCTTATACAAAAAAATCGACACATTATAATCCTATAAGTTTATTTATTAGCACATCGAGCCTTTATTAAATGAGAGGGAATAACGGCAGTTTAAAAAATATCCAATTTTAGTCTTTGTAATTTTAAAATATTTCTTTTTAATCCTTATGATTTTTATTTTAACAAATAAATCCATACAATTTCTAAAAAAATTCAATTAAATTTAGTAAAAACTATAAAAATTATATACATTTTATTTAATTGAGATGTATGTCATCTATTTTTAATAGATTTATAATTTTAAAAAATATATAGTTATAAAAATTATAACAAATTTTAATTGTTCATTGAATATTTATATAATTAATACACAAACGTGATAAAAATCAATATATGATAATTTTATCAATAAAAAGACACATGAGGTATTTAATAAATAAAATACAAGCAAAAATTAATAATATTTTTTAAATAAAAATAAAGAAAAATATTATGACACAATTATTTTTCTTACAATTAATACTCAATAAATTAATAATTCTATTAATTAAAATTTATAAAAAATAAAAAATTTAATTTACTATAATATTATTATAGGCGGCGGGGTTCAGCGCGCGCTCAAATGTTTGGCGACTACGGCACTGTGTGAGCTCAAGGCGTACTAGGAATATAAATACAAGCCTTTTGGGCCTGGATCGGAGAAGGGAGGCCACCTGGGTAAGATCCAGGACACTTATACAACAACTAGATCCTACGGAGGGAGCCCAGCAGCCGTCCTCAGAGACTGGATCCGAAAACTAGGTATAGGCTTTTGGAATGCCCACCGACCTGATGATCGGCCTCCGTTTGTGCTTCATGTTTCATTATTTTTAATTATTTAATTATTTCCTTAATTAAATGCAAATTAAAAAATTTTCCAAATAGTTTCAAATTTTATAATTTAGTCCATCCTTTTAATTAATCCAATTTACATGCAACTATATCTGATTTATAATAACCATGATATTCACAATCACATTCATCCATAAATAGCGAAATTCAATAGAAAATTAAATAATATAGAAACACATGCAAAGAAATGGAGGGAGGAGAAAATATTACAACCCATTTTAACATAGAAATTAATAAAATTCAAAAGTCAAACTAAATTCTGAATCAACCGCAATAACCTTTAAGGCTACTACTGTAAGTACTTGCAAGAAATTTTAATCAATTTGCCTCAAAATATCTATAAGAAAATAAAAAAGTTAGTGTATAATAATTAAAATTGTAAGTATACAATAAACTAAAAATGCGAAAAATACCATAAATGGCCGCCTGGAAATCATCCAAGCAGTGCCTCAGCCTTATCATGATAAAGGCGATGAGCCTTCCGCCTGAGAATGCAGAGGCGGCATCTCTGCAATCTCTGGTTCAGAACAGAGCACAGAAAAATAATAATTCAAACATGTATCAACTTTAAACATGCATGCACAAATCTATAAGTCTGAATCAATCACATAATGTCAAATTGAACCATAGAAATTATTTAAATAAAAAATAGTACAAAATTAGGAGAAGTAAAGATTTACTGTTGAAAATAGTTAGGCCCTCGGAAGCTTTTAACGATTCTCACAACAAACCGCGAACAGTGTAAAGCCTAAGCTTCAATTCTCTTATCTCTCTAGCTTTTGATGCTTTCCTCTTTTATTTTTCCCCTTTTTCTGGCTTCCTCTAGTTTTTTTTCCTCTTCTCCTATTTTTTGCTGTGTTTCTTTCTTCGTTCTTTTTCTGATTTTTTTTAATGTTGATGCCCCCCTCCTTTTTTTCTCTATGATTTTTTTCTTTTTATTTTTCTCTTCCTCACTCCGTCTATCTCCTACTTCTTTCCACTTCCAACCCCTTGTAACCACGTTCTAGAGGAACGTGGTTTATAGGCTGCTGGCATAGAGAAAGGCATATCTTTTTTTTCTAGCAGACTTCACTAAGGCGTCCCCTCAGTGATGAGGCACCACCTCAGTGTGATGAAGTGCCGCCTCAGTGATGAGATGAAACCCATCATAAGACTTTAATAGGCTTAATGGGTCGGGGGCTTGTCAAATGGGCTGGAACTTTGGGCTTTACATTGCTTGGGCTCATTTCACTTGGACTTTTATCATTGGGCTTTCGCACATGGGTCGGGCCAATACAAGTGTTAACAGTTTGCCCCCCTACTTTTTCAAAAATTGAAATGCATGCAATGTAATAAGAGTTATGGAAAAGCACATGCAACTATTATAATGATTTATAAAAGCGCATGAATGCAAGTAATGAAGAAATAATCCAATCTTCAGAGTGAGATGTTTGCGAAAAGATTCTAATTTTTGAGCTGGATGTCTAAAAAAGATTTTAATTTAGTTCCGTCAACCTTGATGTTCAAAATCAAGAGGCTTTCAATCAAAGAAAATAGTCTCATACTGTCAACCTTGATGTACAAATCAAGATATTATAGACTTACTGCTAAAGTTTCTATCCATTAACCTCAGAGTCAACTATCCAAGAGGATATCTTAAACTATCTCCGTCAGCCTTGATATTTAAAATTAAGAGACTTTTTCATCACAGTGGTATAAGTCAAAAGCCTTATTGCCACTTCTGACGTCAGGCAAGGTTAAAAGAATGCATCATATAGCCATATGGGCGTTAGGTAGGGACAAACAAAATGTGTCATTTAGCCATTTAGGCATTAAGCAGGGATAACTGAAATGAGCCATATAGTCATCTCGGGCGTTAGACGAGAGCAAATAAAATGAGTCATATAGCCACCTCGGGCATCACGCGAGAGCAAATAAAATGAGCTATATAGCCACCTCGGGCATCAGGAAAGGAAAGCAAATAAAATGGGCCATATAGCCACCTCAGGCATTAGGCGAGGAAAGCAAATAAAATGGGCCATATAGCCACCTGGGGCATCAGGCGAGGACGAATGAAATGAGATATATAGCCATCTTGGGCGTCAAGAGAAAGCGAATGAAATGAGCCATATAGCCACCTCGGGCATCAGACGAAACAAATAGAAAGAGCTTTATAGCCACCTCAAGCATCAGGCGAAAGCAGAGAAAGAGCCTTTACAAAGTAGTTGTTAACCATTAGAAAATACATTTGACAATAATAGGGCTGATGCATATGTGATCGTGATCTTTGAAAGCTTTTAAAAATTGATTTTGACAAATATGACGTGATAAAATGCATTATTCTATGCATGTATGAGATTCAAAAATAATTCTTGCAAAATAGCTTCCTGTACGCATAGTTGTTTAAATGACTTTATGTACTGATTACCAAATGCCTCTTCTGTCTATAACTAATCTTTGGGACCGGTCTTCCTTCCATTATAGAGTCCAAATTAAAAATTGAGTCTATTGCAGACTGCTATTGATACCAGTATTATTGAAAACAAAAATTGAGACTCCTAAATGACTAAATTGGGATGATGACAACAACAGATGCCCCCTGTTTGGTTGCACCTTGAAAATACTTTATTGGCACAAGACCGTCATGATTGCATTTGATGTGAAAGAGACACTCCATTTACCCCAGTAAGATTATATTGCCCTTAAAGCTCACATGATTGCCCCCCAGCTTGAAATTACAACCAATTTTAATTTATATTCCCTCTTTTTCCTAAACCACTCTCTTTTGAGAGTTTTCAAACCTAGTTGAGTGCTTTTTTAAAAAAACATTTCATCTTTTACCTAGGTTGCCCTTTTTCAAGGGTTTTTAACCTAGTTGGGTGCTTTTTTTTTATTTTCACTGCTTTGCCTAAGTTGCCCTCTTTCAGGAGTTTTCAACCTAGCTGGGTCGTTGTAAAGTCATGTTGATGATAAATCACTATTTTTTTATTATGAACATTGTTAGTCTATCTAGTGTTCTTACAACTGATTACCTGATGTCCATGCTGCTATAATGTGCTTGCCACTAAATGCTTGATGCTCATGTTGCTGACTGTTTGATGTCTGTGTTGCCACTTTAGCTATTGATGATTCAAAAAAAAATCCATGTCTAATACTTTGTGTGCCAATATTATGTCAATTATGCTCATTTTATATGATCACTCATTCGTTACAACTGTACATGTTACATTATGCCTGATATTGATAAGCCCTTTGCGGGTTTTCTAATTAACTATTTTTTTTCATCTTACAATTGAAAGAAATTTTATTTTGAACCTTCAAGGTTAGTGAAAATAGGTATTAGAAGGGAAATTTTAAATGGTTATATAGGGATCGACTTTTTAAAGATTGGTGATATCGGTAAATGGTGATATGAATAGGAATTCTTTTTCCTTTTTCTTATTTCCTCTTCTTTTTTCTTTTTTCTTCTTTGTCTTTTTTTTCTTTTTCTTTCTTCTTTTTTTCTTTTGATGATTCTCTCTCTCATTCAAGTATAATATAGTGTGCACAATTATAAAAATTCATAATCACATAAAATAGGTAATCTAACATTTATTAATATAAAAATAAAAATGTTACAGCAAGATAATGTTTATTACAGTCATCAGAGATAACAATGACAATCATTCATAAATGCTCAGCTTCAAGTCAGCTTCAATCTCCACTCCAAAGTGGTACAGCTCTTTAAAATTTCTTTTTCCCATGTTCTTCAACTTATTAGCAGTGGGTGGAATCCAGGCTTCTGCAGCTATGAATAGTTGATCTAGTTCTATAGGTCTATGCTTCATTTGAGCCAATTTTTCTCTCCATCTAGTCAGGAAGCTTATAAAGGATTCATTAGGCCCCTGCTTCATATTCTATAACTCTTAAAGAGAGACTTCAAACTGAGAATTCAACCCATACTGCTTGATGAAGACTGAACATAGCTCCTTCTAATTCTGTTAAACATATACATCTAGGGTGTAATACCACTTAATAGAAGCTCCTGTCAATGACATTGAGAATTGTTTAACAATTTTAGCCTTGGTCAGTCCAGTGGGTTTTATAAAAGTAACATACTATCGGAGATGTAGGTGAGGGTCTTTCGTCCCATTATACTTCTTAATATCTGGAAACCTAAACTTTGGGGGCAATGGTTCCTCTTCCTCTAGATCCAAGTAGACGAAATCATAGTTGAGCCCATGCTTCTTCATTGTAGCTTACAGTTGATCCATCTACTTTTTTATATCTTTTATCCATTTTAGTTCAATTGAATCTCATGCTGCTTTTAGTTTTTCTTTAAGTGGTTCGCCAGCAGTGGTTCTAGTTTCAAAATCTTCTTCATCAATGGGCCTCTTCCTGCTATCTTAGTAATCATGTCTTCGCACATTTATCACATCTCATCCCTGAATTCCTTCAGAATCTCTTGCTTGAAAGATTCAGAATCAAAGTTGGAAGGTCCCGATATTCTGTTTTCTTTTGATGTGGTCTTAATTGATTATCTAGATTCTTGATATTGATGGGCCAAATTACCCTTGATTTGCTTCTAAAGAAAATAGACTTTTGGCTGTTAACAAATGAATTTAAAAAAAACAACAAAAAAGAGTAACATGTATGCATGAAATTCATGTTATTTACAATTATTTACAAACAAGTGACAAAAGTGAACCTTCCAACCTTATTCCTCCCACACGTGTTCAATAGCGAGTTCTTTATCCTAATATTTTTTGTCTGGGTTTTGATTATCATCAAGGGATAATAAACCCAATGTCCATCCAAATATCTCAAGATGGTATCAACAAACAAGTAGCAAATCTTATAAATAAAACTAAATTCTAACATAACGGGCCATAATAAGGTAGTTGGGCCCTACCTAAAATAGTCCATTTTTATTAGGCTCGAGCTTTATTAATAAGACTACTATATGGTATTAAACACATGCATTTTGGAAAAAACTTAGGGGAAGTTGCTCAGCCACTATATGAGCTAGGTTTAAGGTAAGGTCGAAGGCTCCCACAACTTCATACTTTCTTTCCGTCTCCCCACTCAAGGTTCCGAATGACATACTCAATTATATTCCACTAT
>CATIWO010010308.1:0-17707 GCA_949673435.1 Macaranga tanarius | reverse complement strand
GAATCCTTGGCCCGTTTCCAATGAAACTGGACTTTAAAAACGCCAAAATCCGAAACTCCAAAGTTGCCCGTAATTACGAAAATGCCACTACCGCAAATTTTCAAATTTCTCCATAAACTTGCAAGCAATCTGATCTGCATCAGTAACCATCAAAGGGGTGAAACTCGCCATTGTCACATATACACAAGTATGAATAATCAAGTGACGTGAAAATTAGCAAAGGTGAGAGTCCACATTTTGAAATTTTGCTTCTCTTCAGTTTTGCAATCTATATTTTTTAAATTGGGGATTTAGATTTTAATAATATGAAGAACAAAAGGAAGAAGAAAGATGCCATTTTTTTTTTTTAATTAAATAGCCCCACATTAGCCACATAATCATTTGCAACAGAAAATCTAACAGAGTTAAAGAGCTGTGTTTAAATGCACGGAATCTAGTAACATAGGGGTACAAACGGACCTGGAAAAATATTAAGTGTCAATGTGAGAATCGAATTAAACATTAGGGTTATATTTGAACCTTTTCCCTTTTTTCTAATACTAAACATCCCTCCTCTAAAAAAAATCACAAAAGGCCAAAAAATAAATAAATTTCAGGCTTGTTTAAATACTCCAAGTCGTTTTGTGTCCAAACGCCAGATGAGTGCATTGGATAGATTTGTTTTTTAGGTCTAATGACAAGTTGACAAGTTGACAACATGACTTGCTCATCTTCTGCTGCTTCTTCTTCTTCTTCTTCTTCTCATGCTTTCCTCATGTAGCTATCCCCCAAACGCCTCCTCAACTTCCTCATCCCTATCGTCTCCATCGTCATGCACTACATGTGTCATGCAATCCACTAGCTTAACCTTAACTACTCCTCAATCAGTTCTATATATATATATATATACACACACACACCCACAGGCACACATATTATCAAATATTCTTTTAAATATTCTTTTATTTTTTTTTGTAAACTCAACATATTTTATAAATTTATCTTCTTAATTTACAAATTAACCATACTAACGTAATAATTTTTAAATTTAAATTAAAAAATTATTGTCTACTCTAAACTCACTACAAACTTTATTATATATGAATAATTATGATTAATAAGAATAATATAATAATTTCTTATTTTATTTCGATAAATACATATTTTTTTTATTAAACGATAAATGCACATGTACATGTATAAAAAAAACTTACTATAAATAATTTTACTTTCATAGTTACTTATTTAGCATTTGACTTTATGATATCATGTCTAAATTTATTTAATATGGTCATAAAATATTTTAGCTTTGATATAATTAAAAAATTTACAAGTTTAATCTTTTGTAATCATATATCATTAATTAAATATTTTAGTACAAAATAACATATGATTATATTCTACTTATGCTTGAAGCCCACATCTGGTTCGCTAAACTTATAAATTAACCTATTTATAAACTTGAGATTAGTTTGTAAATTAAGACACTAAATATACATAACATTTATTTATAACAAACATAAGAACATTTATTTATATTAATTGCATAAAATAACAAAATACATTATAATAAATAATGTATAATGTATTACTAATAAAAATTTTAAATTTATTAAAACTATATAAAATTAATTAAATTCAATTATTAGTTATATTAAAATTACATTCAATAATAAAAATAAACAAAAAATAAATAAAAACTACAACGTTCCCCACACCAATAATTGATCATTCTTAAAATCCTATCTGTACTCAAGCTGGCAGTACTGTCCCCTTCCTTCCTTCCTTCTTCTTCTTCTTCTTCATTTCTCTGCAATGATCTCTTCTCTTTATTCTTCTTCCACAATCCTTAAACCCTAATCTCACTTCACTGTAAATAAAACCCACATACACAAAACCATAATCCATCACTTTTCTCCTCTCTAAAACAACAAAAAACATGGTTCTTGATTTGCATTTGATTGCATTTATTCTTTTATTTCTATCAATTTCAGTAACATGTGATCGTCAGCAGCATCAGCAAGAAGAAGGGTCTTTCTATGATGTTCTCAAAGATCATGGCCTGCCCATGGGTCTCTTACCTAAAGGAGTTAAAGATTTCAAGATTGATGAAACGGGTTCTTTTGAAGTATACTTAGATCAAGCTTGTAATGCCAAGTTCGAGAGTGAATTACATTACGATAGAAATGTTTCGGGTACTTTGAGTTATGGACAGATCGGGGCTTTGTTGGGTATTTCGGCTCAAGAGTTGTTTTTGTGGTTTCCTGTTAAGGGTATTCGTGTTGATGTGCCCAGTTCGGGTCTTATTTATTTTGATGTTGGTGTTGTTTCTAAGCAGTTTTCACTTTCTTTGTTTGAGACTCCGAGGGATTGTACTGCTGTTCGTCATGGTCAATTTGATGATATTGAGGATGGGAAGCTTATTGCTGAGGCTGTTTCTAAGGTTTAGTTTTGTTTCTTGATTCTTTAATTTATCTTTTGCTTCATACAAGTGTTAAGGATGTGAGTTAATTGAATAAATTTAAGTATTCTTGATAAAGATTCAAGAAATGATTCGTTTTTTGTTGATAAAGATTCAAGAAATGAGCTTCTATATGATGTGCTATATGAGTTCAATCTGTAAAGTGATCATTGGCATATAAATATAGTTGAAATGTATGTTAAGGAGATTAAAGAAAAGGTTTTGAAATGGATATTTTCTTGAATTGTGTTGTTTTTTTGGTGCAGAGTCAAAATGGGGAGTTAAGATATCAGCTTGATCAAGGGAATCTTGGGAGGGGAGTTCTGTAATCCAGAGTTCATAAGCGAAAAAGTTTGTTAAGATGTGCCATAGCTCAATCAAGCCAATCAGTTCATGAGTTCATCATTTCTCTTTGTAAATTTTGTGAATGATTCTGCTTCAGCAGGTCAAAGGCTTCCAATTCAGTGTGTTTGCTTGTGTTCCTTTCTTTTCCCCACGTATAGTGCAGAATATGTGACATAGCAGAACTGGCTCTTGTTGTCTATGCATGGATGCAAAATGTGTGCCTGTTTTTGAGAGGAAATCTTTTTTCGAGGCGGCATCATCATAAGCATCCTACCTACAGAAACATAAAGTGAGACAGGAGCATTTGGCTGAGGTCATTTTCAGGTGATCATTCAGAGAAACAAAAAAGTTAAATTCATATGTTAAATTTTGTTGTATTATGAATATAAAACACTTGGTGCAATATTGAATCAGTTTTTTGTAGTATAAGCTTTTTTTAAGATTGATGAGAAACATATATACGTTCACCACAAAAAGTATCAATAATAAATGGCTTTCTGGCTTTTATTTTCTTCCCTATAGCTGCAGTGAGTTTTTTTTTTTTCTTTTTTTCTTGCTTCATCATTGTCATTGTTTTGCTTTTACATCAGTATTTTGGTTTAAACTGTGCATCATGATAAAGACTTTCAGTGATGGGTGAATTGAATATTTGAGAATCCATCACTTAATTGTCGTCGACCATTTTGTTTAGGGGACTCATATTTATCTTGTTATGGTCAGGTATAATCCTCAGCAATATCAGAGAATTTGATCAGAGGAATTGAGTAGTGATAATTATTGAAGTAGATCTCTGCAGTCCTAGACTCCATCCTTCCTTTTCTTTTTCTTCTTCTTCATCTTGGGAGGGGATGGGCTGCAGGGGTTGGAGGGATTGTGGTTAGGCAGTTTGGTTGCTTATTTACTTTAGGATTCTGAATTTGGTTCAGGAATTGGTGAATGCATGATAAGCTATCCTACTATATTGTGCATCATTGGAGCCTGGTGAGAGTCTGTATAGAAGTTAAATTTCAGGTGCAACTTTTCAACTTTATCTCATTCGCAAATGATGATGTTTTGCCCTTCTGCTTTTTATTATTTTGTTTAACATTTTGTCCATTGGCCCTCAGCTATACAAAGAGAGGCCCTCTCCCTAATTCCTATGCTAATGCTATTTGTATGGCTCTGCACATTTATTATGAGTTTTGGCTTGAGGGTTTAATATCAGGATGTTGACCTCCAGGGACTTCCAGGCTTGAGCTGCCTGTTACCACCTTCTGTTGACATGATAAATGCTTATATGTTGTTTGGAAAATATTAGACATTCCTCTGTTTAAGCAGTCATATTAGGGCATCATGTGGCTTGGTCTCAGCAGCTGCTGGACCAGACTAAAACAACCTATTACCTATGAGTTTAAAATCAGATTCTAGTTTTGCTACCCGATAAGTGTCAGCCTGCTTCTCTGGGTTCAAACCTCAAATTTGTCAATGCAAATTAACCTGCACAATTTATGATTCGAGCTAAGCTTCAGCCTTTTCTCCATGAGCTTCCTATTGTGTGTGGCAAGACATCATTAAGAAATTTCCTGTTTAGTAGTAAATAATCCCCAGTCTGCATGCTTTTCTCTGTTTACAATTCTAGCTGGAGCTTTAGTCTGAGAAATATTTTGTATAAAACAATTTTGCTATACAAAATCCTGGTTGAGCCAGGTGCTTGTAGGTCCTGTCTTTTTTTGCATAATTATCTGTTTGTTTCCATTGTGTGCTTTATTAACGTCTTGAAACTTGGTTGATTAGTTCAAAAGAATGTTGTCCCATCAGTTAGTGGAAATTAGTGGCTATGTTTCCTGCTTTCTTAATTTTGTATATCAGAATCAAGAATGATATCAATGGTTAATTCCCATACTGGCATGGCTAGAATTCTGAATTATTGGAGTGGACAGGCTTATATGATCCCTCAAACATTCCACATGTATTAATAGCAAGGATTTTTTGACCTGCTAGCGAGTGCTAGTGGTCCTGCGTATGGCATATGGTTTGGTAGGCATGGTCATGTGTTTGAATTGATTTTATATCCTGTAGGCTGTTGAAGCAGAATATGTCTGGAGCAAAACTAGCATGTCCCACCCTTTGCAATGGGAATTAAATTTAGGGCCAATTGGTTTTGGTTACTTCTGGACTATCCACTAACTTGTAATGCAATTATTGTTTGATCATTCTACTGTATTGTTTTTATGTAATCACTAACATCTTTGTGTTGTGCTAGCTGAAATCTCTACTTGTGTATTGAATAGATAATAATAATAATAGTGGCATTTTACCATCAATTTCTGTCAATTCTATATCATAAAAACTATACCCTTCACTCCAAATCACGCTGCAATTCCAACATGAGACATCAGAGTCGGAATTTGCATGTTCTTGCACATGGTTGTGTCCTTGATGAGTTGTGTTTATTATTCCAAGTCTTCAAGGATACTGAAGGTTAGACCTAACTGTTGGAGTACTTTAACCAGTACAAGATTTAATAATGCCTTTAAATGATAAACTCAACACACAATGCCCTTCAAAATTAAAATTATCTCAGTGAAGGCTAAGTGAAATTATAATGGGAGCATAGATTGGTTTGTAAAACTTGTTCAACGTGATGAATAATGGACTTGTAGTGCACAACTGATTGCTTGGAGAATCCTTTACATTTTTGATGTTGTAACTGCCGGGGTTTAAACAAGCAGAACGGCTCAGAGGGAGTTTTGGGCTACTTTAAGTCAGTGTGTAACTTTTTTTTTTTTTCCTGAACTGTTCAGGAGTCTAAATAAATCTAAAAAATATAAACTATAAATTAAATTATTTATTAAAAATTGAAATACATTAAATAAAATTTTGATTTTATTCTATTAAGTATATTTAAATTTTTATATTTATTATAAGTGAAAATTTATATGTTATATATTTACTATCAAAATATTAGCAAATTTAATATTATAAATTAACTCACAAATTTTTATTCAAATTTGTTCACAAATGAAAATTCATAAAGTTTGAATTTGATTATGGTTGAAATGAGTGAAAATTTATTTCCGACCTTACATATTTATTTTTATAAAACTTTTTTTTTTGCACAAAATTAATTTTACAAATTTAACGAATTTTGTATATACTTGTGCCATAAGATGAACTTATCAGCGAGATTTTAAAGGCAATGCAAATAGTGTGGAGTCCCATGAGAAAGGTGACGGCCATATCTTTTTCTTTCCGACTTTCTTCCTTTGCTGTGGTGCTGTTGTGCCTGCCTCTAAGAAATAATGGATTTAAACTACAAGACATACTCACTTTTTTCACTCATATTGATTTGTCCACACATTTAAAACCATAAATCATCCTTTATTTCTGTCAGCCCACACGTGGCCTACTAGCTTGGCATTTGAGATCCAGTTGAAAGGTCGAGAGTTTCAACCCCTCCCCTCCATGAATTCCTGTGGTCCGCCCTTAAATCGATAATGACAGCTAATTCACCTAAATTCAAAAAAATTATCCCTCTTATTCTCTTAAATAAAATTTCAAACTCGAATCTTATTATATATATATATATATATATATATTAAAAATAAAAGTTTACTCTGGAATAATTAAACCACATTCAACACGGAAAACAACAAACGAAAAAAGAGTAATTTACTAACACCCCTTGGATGTTTGGCCAAACCTACTAATCAATCCTTACATTTTTAAAAGTTAACTAATAACCTTCTTAGATTTGATTTTATTAACTGTTTTTCTTTTCTGCTAATTAAATATCCGGTCAGATTTAAAATTTTTATTTTAAATCTAAGGGGTATTTAATTAGCGAAAGGGAGAAATAGTTAATAAAATCAAACCTAATGGGGTATTTAGTTGATTTTTTAAAATATAGGAATAAATTAGTAAATTAGAATAAACCTCAGGGAATATTAGTAAATTACAAAAAAAAAAAAATAACTTCTTGTTCTTTAATAAACAAATTAGAAAATCAACATACAGAACAAAATTTGTGGTGCCAAAGTTATGCAAAACATGGACTCTATCGTATCCAAGGATATGGGAACTACAAATTCATAAAAAGAAAATATCATTGATATCCACATCAAGCATTTAAAAATATATATATGTATAAAAATATTATAATTTAATTCATTATAAATTCATTAACTTAAATTATATTAATAATTCTATTATTATCTTGGAACTATTTTGGGCTTGGGAACCCACAAACAGTTTGGGCTCTTAAACAAGTTATTAAATATGAAGTTCCCCAATTGGTGTTTCTCATGGAAACAAAATTATCTCATGATGAGTTGTTATCAATGCAAATGAATTTGGGCTTCAATAATGGAATGGTCATAAATTGTGATGTTTTGAATGGAGGTCGCAGAGGAGGTATAGCATTATGGTGGAAAGAAGACTATGATGTTCAAATACTATCTTACTCTTTTCATCATATCGATGGGCTTGTAAAAGATTAAAATGGCAGCAAAAGTTGGAGATTCACAGGGATTTACGGTTGGCCTGAGGGTAAAAATAAACATAAAACTTAGGAGCTACTGTCAATGCTGAATGATGAAGGTAATTTCCCATGGTTGTGTATGAGTGATTTTAATGAAATTCTCACTCATGGGGAGAAAATGGGAGGACAATAGAAAGAAGATTGGAAATTGGCAGCCTTCCAAGACACTTTTAACAAATGTAGTTTGAACGACTTAGGCTATGTGGGGATGAAATATACATGAACTAATGGGCAAGGGGGTAAGGCTAATATACAAGAAAGATTGGATAGAGGGGTTGCTAATTTGGAATGGATGTTGTTATTTCCAATGACAGAAATTACGAATTTAATGAGGATGACCTTTGATCATAGCCCTATAATTGCACATTTAAAGGTGAAAACTAAAAAAAAGAAAAGGTAAGAAATCAACATTCCGTTTCGAATCAATGTGGCTCCATAATAGCTCATGCGGAGCTAAAGTTCAAAAAAGCTAGGAATCTTTAGAACAGCCTACAACGCCTTCTATGCTTTGGAGGAAAATTGAGCTTTGCAGGTAAAACCTTAAAAAATGGGAGGCTAATCATTTTGGAAGTGTTATAAAGAAACTGACTGCTTTGAGGAAGGAGTTAAATAAGCTTCAATCTCAGACTCAAACCACAAAGATTATACAACAGCAACGCAGGCTTAAGAGTTCTATGGATCATATAGTGAAGTGTGAAAAGGCAATGTGGCAACAAAGATCTCGGGTGAATTGGCTAAAGGAGGGTGACAAAAATACTCAATTTTTCCATAGAAAAGCAGATTCCCGCAGATAAAAAAAATTTATCAGTAAGTTGGTAGATGAAGAGGGGGTTAGTGGATTAAGGATGAGCATATTATTTGGTGAATTTTCAAGGATTATTTTTATCAGCTCTTCTCTTCATCCAGTGGGAGAGACATAGATAAAGTTCTAGAAGCTGTAAATCCTACAGTGTCATCATATATGAATGAATTGCTTCTGAGGCCATTTAGCAAAGAGGATATATTACAAGTTTTATCACAGAAGTATCCTACCAAAGCTCTTGAACTCGACGGTATACCTGCTCTCTTCTACCAAAAATTCTGGCATATTTTGGAATATGATGTTGTGAATATCATTCTGGATGTGTTAAATAATAAGTCTAACCCTCAGGCCTTAAACCATTCTTTTATTCTGCTAGTTTCAAAAATTAAAAATGCCTCCTCTCCTTGTGACTTTCGCCCCATTAGCCTTTGTAATTTAATTTTTAAATTGGTCACTAAATGCATAGCAAATAGGCTAAAGGTATTTCTTTATTCAATTATTGATCTGTCTCAATCTATTTTTATTCTGGGCTATTTAATCACGGACAATGCTCTTATAGCTTTTGAAATCTTCTATTATCTGAAATCCAAAACTCATGTAGGACGTCAAAATTCTGCCCTTAAGTTAGACATGAGTAAAGCTTATGATAGGGTAGAATAGGACTTCCTAGAAAATGTTATGTTGAAAATGGGGTTTCATCTAAATTGGGTGGATTTAATTATGCGATGTGTATCCACTATTTCCTACTTTATTTTGCTAAATGGGGTGACACCTTTCCTAAGAGGGGAATCCGACAGGGTGACCCATAAAAAAGGTAGCACAAGCTATACCTACCTATTTGATGAGTTGTTTCTAACTCCCTCAACATATCTGCAATTGACTAAACTCTAGCATATAAAATTTTTGGTGGGGTCAAAAGAACGATGAGAGGTAGATCCATTGGGGTTCATGGAAATCTCTATGTCAATAAAAAAGGGATGGTGATCTTGGCTTTCGGGATATTGCAATATTCAACATAGCCTTACTAGGCAAGCAAAGTTAGAGATTAATCAATGATGAGAGCTCTTTGCTATTTCAAATGCTTAAGAGTAGATACTTTCCTCAAACCACTCTTTTAGAAGCTTATAATACCTATAACCCTAGTTTCACGTGGAGAAGCATTGTGGCTACTAGAGCAATGGTTCAGGAAGGCATGCTTTGGAGAGTGGGGGATGATGGGAATATTAGAATTTGGGAAGATAAATGGATCTCTGATAATTTTGGGTGCAAATTATAGAGCGAAAAAAATTTAAAGAAAACTATGGAAATAGTTGATCAACTTATGAATACTAATAACAAAACATGGAATAGAGAGCTAGTTTAGTCCATTTTTAGCTCACATGAAGTGAATTAAATCCTAAAGGCTTCACTTAGCCACCGGGTACAAGCTGATAGGCCGACTTGGAGGATGGAGAAACATGGGTGTTATTCAGTTAAATCAGCATATAAGTTGGTACAAGAGATGGATAAGTAGGCGGATATAGGATAACATCCATCTAGTTCAAACTCAATATCATCTTGGAAGTTTATTTGGAAGTTAAAAGTTCCTCCCAAAGTCCAACTCTTTATGTGGAAATTTTAGAGAGGTATTATACCTGCGAATTCAGCTCTAAAAAAAGGGAGTTCACTTAGATGAAATATATTGTAGATGTGGTGAATCAGTTGAATCTATAGAACATATATTTAGAGATTATATATGGACTATTGTCGTTTGGTATTTGAGCCCACTTAGAATTTTTGTATCTGAGATAGAAAAATTGTTACCACTGATGAGCTGGATTAATGGGTTAATGCAATGGTATAAACAGTTGGAGAGTGCTTTCGAGGTAATAGCCATACTATGTAACATCCGTGTCCTTGAACCAGATTAATTTAAATTAATGATAATTAAGGATTATTTTATTATATTAAATTAGTGTTAATTAGAGTTAATTGTCATTATTTTGGGTAAATAATTAAGAAGTTGAATATCTTATATTAAAATAAAGTTGTTAAGAGTTAATATTAAGTGGTTGTGAGAATTTATAAGAATAAAAGAAGTTAAAGTTGGATTTAATTAAATAAAAAGTTTGGAAGGATGAAATTGAAAAGAGAAGTTAGGATGTAGTTGTAATAAGTGAGAGTAAATGGAGTAAGAAAGAAAAAAAGGAGAAGAGAAGGGAGTAAAGTGGAGAAGAAGAAGAAGAGTTATTAGAATTCTATAGGAGAAAGTATGGGAGGAAGAAGAAGAAAAGGAGAAGAAGAAGAGGAAAGAAAGAGAAGAAGAAAAAGAAGAAAAGAAGGAGAGGAGGAGCTCTAAAGAGGAAATAGAATTCAGAAGAAGCAAAGCAAGTTTGTGGCTGGAGAAATTTATGAGTGATTATTTTTTATCAAAGTTTTTTTTTTATTTTTGTTGTTGATTTTGGTTATAGAAACTTTAAACCTATTTTGGATTGTTAATTGTAGATCTAAGTGTTACTTTGGAGAAATTTGATAGTTTGATAGATGTTTTATACGTTTGAGTGGTTGGGTGAACTTCTGTTGTTGATTATTTCAAATTATGTCAAATTTTTTATATTCTGTCGAGTTATCTGAATTGATCAGGTGACACCTCTTTGCAGAGCTGATGCCTCTGAGGAAGGAAAGCGATGCCTTTATGCTAATCTGTCGATGCCTCTACACCGCAAGGGCGACGCCCCTATGCAGAGGAGGCGCCTCTGTGACTTAAAATTTGTTATGTTTTGATTATTTTTTATTAAATTGAAGGTTAGTCTTGACCCAAACCCTAGAATAACATACCAGAATAATTGAGATGTTAGAAAATGAGTTTGGTCCTTCGGCGCCTCTGTAGCAGACAGGTGGTGCCTCTATGCACTGTTGATAATTGGAAACTTATATTTTTAGAATGGATCATCGAGATGCGCAGCGTTGCTTTAGGAGGACCTAACTGTCGGCACCGGTGGAGTTACGAGGCCTATAACATATCTAATCAAATATGACTCAGAGATCTATAAGACCTTTATCAGAAACCCGACGAACCCTATTTTGATGTCCAAATTTGATCATTTAGGCCTCCATTTGGGTCTTCAAAGTTTTAGTTATATTTATAGTCTTAAGTGTGTATGGAACTAAGAGTTAGAGGTTCCATGTATGAGACATGGCAGATTTTGGTAGTTGTATATAGTTGAAGCCTAGGGCAGAATACACATACTACCTTATAGGTGCAAATCCATGTCGAGGTCATGGTAGGGTTGGTAAGTGTGTATAGCCATAGCCTGGGGCTGGATATAAATGTTACTATATAGATGTAATCGGTAAATATTTATAGTCGTTGCTTGGAGCCGAATACACATGTTACTATATAAATGCGAGATGGTAAATATGTATGGCCGATGCCTGGGGCTGGATACATATGTTACTATATATGGGTATATCCGACGCCTGGGATCAGATACATATGATAAATGTGCATAGTCGATGCCTGCAGCCAGATGCATATGTTATCTTACGAATTTATGATGGTAAGTATACGACCATTGCCAGGGGCTGGGTACACATTACCTCAAATACAAGTTAGGAGTATGCATAACTGTTGCCAGGGGCCGGGTGCATATTATACCAATATATATGTATAGCTGATGCCTGGAGCTAGATATATATATCAAGTTAGTTGAACACTCGAGTTATCATTGGCTTAAGTGCTAATCACACTTAAGTAGCATCATCGTAGTCAGTTGTGTACTGATTTATATCATTTGAAATTTAGTAGATTATGAATAGTAGTATAGAGGAGAGTATGGTATCATGAATGATATGTACTTTGACGATGCTCTTATTATGAACTTGGTTATAATATTTTAAGTGTATTATCTAAGTATGCTTATTTAATTTTATTAGGCTTTTCATATATTCCCTAAATTAGGGAAGATTCATTTATGGTTGAGATTAGGATAATAAAGGCATAGGGCAAGTTGATTCACTTTATTTAGTAAACTTAGTTGTGAAATTATATGATTTTTGAGCCTCTATTGCTTTTATTACTATAGTCGATGATTTAAGAAAGTGCTTTTCTGCAATTATAATTCGAATATTTGAATTATTTAAATATGAAAAGATGTTTTAAATTCAGTTGATTATTATTAATATAATTAATGGCAATATTGTTTAGTGATTTTCTCATGACAAAGTTTAAAGTATATTTTATCTACTCACTAGGTAATTTTCATATGAAATTACTCACACTCTTTTGTTTTAAAATTTTCAGTATAGGTGTTTAATATCTGATTAGCTAGCAGCTGAGAGATGACAGTGCAATGGACCACGCCATAAAAGAAGAGGGCTAAGATGGAGATTTCTTGAAGTATAAGAGAATAACATTAGAATTGTTATATAATAGTATGTCAAACTCGAGTTGTATAATGAGAGATGTATTTATGATGTGATTCTAATTAAGTGTAGTATTTACTTCTCGTAATATTGTTGTTAAAAAATCTTTTCTAGTACTAGAAGCAAAATAATTACTATCATTAATTCTTTAGTTATGTATATTAATGGAGTTGATGGTAGTCGGGATGTTTCATGCTACTTTGGTCTCTTTGGAAGTCAAAGAATGAGTGGGTATTTAAAAAAACCAAGGTAGATCATATAACTTATTTCCAGTTGGTGACAGGTTTATTGAATGAGTACTAACAAGAACAAATGTCCTCACAAAGAGTTGATTTAAATCGAGTATCTCGCTGGCAGCCTCCACCTGATAATGTTATAAAACTTAACATATATGCTTCAGTGGTATCAGATGTTGGAACTAGTCTAGGAATTGTATTTCGAGGAGGCTCTAGGCAGGTTTTACTTGTAGTGATAGTCTTACTCAATGAGGTTCTCTCTATCGAAATAGCAGAAGCTGTTAGATTGTTTTAATAATCCATGTGGCCCATGTAATTAATGGACTAGATCTAAATAAAGTAAGACCCAATATGATGGTTATTGGGCTTAAAAGAAAGTTAAATCAAGTGGGGTTAAAAATTCCTTCCCTTTTCCTTCTATAAATATATGTTAATGTTTTAAAAAAACTGACAGATAAGATATAGAGTCAGTTTTTGAATGAACTATTCTTCTCCATCAAAGAACGAAGAAAGGCGGAAGGGAAAGAGGGATAAAAACTTGAAGGAATCTAAGTCATGGATCCAGGTACGCTTCCGATTAATTATTTTTTATCAAACAATCTTCTAGACAAGAAAAGATTCTAAAATTTATTTCTAATAAATTTTTTATCAATTGGTATCAGAGCAAGTCTTGCTCTAGAATTGTTTGATTTTGATGGTAAAAAAAATTTCAATGTGATAGATTTTTTGTGTATATTAATTTGTTTTAATTTTAACTTTGTAATTAGTTCCATTAACCAATTAGGGCATTGATTAGTAGGGATTTTATAGGCTACATGAGTCGTTGTGTGGGTGACTTATCTTCCTTTACGGGATTAACTAAAGTCATGATCATATATCATGTAATATAGCTAATTAATGATTGATTTATATGCATTTCATATACCCAATAACATTAAGGTATATGATCATGTAAACTGTACATTAGTGATGGTATACAGTGGTTACTTATTGCTCATTAGTGTTGACAATTAATTATAATTGTCATTAATTAATTATTTCAATTTCATGATCTATTTGGTAGCATCATACTGGGCCTATATTTATAATTATAAACACTGTATACCATCTTATTTTTTTTTATCAAAGTTGGTTGTATTTTATTCAACCAAAGTGGGAGTTACAAATTTCAATAAACATTGAAAATAACTCTAAAAAACTAACAGATGATATTTTTCATTCAACCAAAGTGGCATTATTTGATAGTATACCATCTTATTTGGAACGGGTTTCTGAGGGATAAAAAATAAACATTAGACATTTAATGTTGGCTGATTAAATAAACATTTATTCTTTGTCATATTGTAAGGATAACTTACTATCATTTTTTTTATTTAGGCATAATTTATTAAAAGTAATTTTATAATTAATGTCTTATTATATTTGCTTATATGGAATTATTATGCCTACTTTATGTGCAAGATATTAATTAAATTTGAGATTTTAATATATCTTATTAAGGCTTGCATAAATTCAAATGTTTATTGCATGGAAAGCTTGTTAGTCACTAAAATGGCCTAGCTTATTAAGATATTTAAACATTTAATTATGAATTTTTAATTGTTCATATTGGTGTGATGTAATTAAATGACATAAAAGGTTGAACCGAACAATTAAGATCATTAATTATAATGCTAGGAGGTGACCCAAAGGTAGACCAATGCTTATAATTAATGAAATTATAGTGACTTATCAATATACTAAGTAAATATAATTGTATATCCAAAGATAACATGCATATTGACTATAGTATGATTGATAGTCTATTTAAAGTATGTTCTTGTTAGCATCATTATTGGTTAAAGCTATGTATTCAAGGATCACCCAAAGGTGAACTTAAATACATGATTAAGTTTATTATTTGTTTGAATTCATTTAAGTCTTCTCAATGCATTAATATGTGAGTATATATGATATTTACAGTTTCTATTAATTTGTTCACTATGGGTAACAGATTGATCAAGTTCAATGGATTGAACTATACGGATTGGTTCGAGCAAATCCAGTTTCAACTAGGTGTTATAGATTTGGACCTTGCAATAGTTTCTGAAAAACCTGTAGCCATTACTAAGACCAGTACAGAAGCTGACAGGTCTATTTATAAGGCCTGGGAGCGGTTTTATAGGCTAAGTTTGAGCTTGATGAGGATAACAATGGTTGAAAATGTTAAGCCAGCAATGTATAAAACAGACAATGCAAAGGAGTTTATATTGAAAATTAAGGAATACTCCCAATCAGACATAGTTGACAAGTCCATTGTAGGAAACTTAATGAGTAGGATGACAACCAAGAAGTTTAACTGGTCATAACCAATTCATGATCATGTAATTCGCATAGTAAATCTGGCAGTAAAGCAAAAATCGATGGGCATGGATATAAGTGAATCCTTCTTAGTTTAGCTTATCATTAACTTATTTCTTCTTGAGTTTGGCCAGGTCCAGGTGAATTATAATACCCTTAAGGAAAAATGGAACCTTCAAGAAATTAAAGCCATGTTGGTTCAAGAGGAAAGGAGATTAAAGAAAATGAAGAATCATTCTATTCATCTCACATTTTATAACGAAGCCAGCAGCAGTAAGACCAAATCGGGAAAGAAGGATAAAAGAAAGGACAAAGCCTAAATGAAGGTTAATGAGGGTCAAATCCATAAGGAGCCGAAGTGCTACTTCTGCAGAAAGGCTAGTCACTTTAAGAAAGATTGCCCAAAAAGGAAGATTTAGATAAAAAAAGAAAAGTACATACTATATTTCAATATATTTTGAATCAAATCTTATTGAAGTGCCTAATAATACATGGTGGTTAGATTCTAGTGTAACTACTCATATATCATATATTATACAAGGATTCGTTTTGATCCAGCCCATAAGCGGAACTGATAAGTTCTTATATATAGGGAACAGGATAAAAGCATAAATAGAGGGAATTGGGACGTACAGATTGATCCTGGATACTAGATGTCACCTAGATATAGAAAAATGTCTTTATATTCCCGAATGTGCTAGAAATTTAGTTTTTATTGGAAAGTTGGATGATGTAGGTTTTAACTTTAAGATTGGAAATAATGTTTTTTCATTATACAACAAAATTACTATTTTAGTTCTGGTACTTTAATTAATTATTTGTATCGTTTTAATCTTGATGTTAATTTTACTGAATCCCTATTTCAAGTTAAATATAGTATAGGTAACAAACGTAGTGCACATAATAAACTCTGCTATCTTATGGCATCAAAGATTAGGTCACATATCTAAAGAAAGAGTATTCATATTAGTAAAAAATGAAATCTTACCTCAATTGGATTTTGCTGACTAGGACATGTGTATAGATTGCATTAAAGGTAAGCAAACTAAACACATATCAAAGAATCCAGCCACAAAAAGCAATGAACTTCTTGAGTTGATACACACTAATATCTGTGGTCCTTTCGACATTTCATCTTGGGGTGATGAAAAAGTATTTCATCACTTTTATTGATGACTTCTCATGGTATTATTACTTATATTTACTACATGAAAAGTCTCAATCAGTGGACATTTTAGAGGTATTTATTAACGAGGTAGAAAGACAGCTAGACAAAAAAGTGAAAGTTGTAAGGTCTGATAGAGGTGGTGAATATTATGGTAAATTTAATAAGAAAGGATAATGTCCAAGTCCATTTACAAAGTTCCTTGAAAGTCGAGGCATATGTGCACAATATACAATGCCTAGTACACCTCAACAAAATGGTGTAGCTGAAAAGCAAAATTGTACTCTCATGGACAAGGTTAGGAGCATGTTAAGTTACAACACTGTACCTTTATCCTCATGGATGCATGCATTAAAGACTGATGCATATCTTCTTAATAGGGTTCCTAGTAAGGCAATTCCTAAAACTCCTTATGAACTGTGGACAGGAAGGAAACCCAATTTAAGGCACCTACATATTTGGGGTTGCCTGGTAGAAATAAGGATATATAATCCACATGAAAAGAAACTTGATGCAAGGACCGCTAGTGGTTATTGATGAGTGTGAAAAATACATGTTTTAAACACTCTATTTTATTGCATCTTAGGCTTATTAGTTGCATTAGTTAGTTAGTTTTTAGTTAATTTAGTTAGTTTAGTTATTTTATCTTAAATAATAGGATTTATTTATTTTTAGATAATTTCTTTTGTGTTTTGTTTTGTAGGATGCATTTGGATGAAGATTGGATTAATCCTTGAAGTGTGGATAGGCTAAAGACTCAAGATAAGGAGTTATCTTCGTTGGGGATGAGCATGGCCGTGCTTAATTATTGCATGGCCGTGCCTGAGAGTGATTTATAGCCATACTACAGGTGGCACAGCCATGCCAAAATTACGCATGACTGTGCCACTCACAGAGCTCAGCACCAGTTTATTTCTTGTGCAGCCATGCTATTTTCTTGCGCACCCATGCCTGACTTATGTGACAGCCCACGAAATGATAATTTTCAGCTGAAGAATGGATAGATAGGGACTTATCTCTTATCTTTTGATTAGATAGAGTTTGAGAGGGGTTAGATTACCTTTCTTATTAGGTCTTTAAGCCTATAAATAGGACCATTTCATGTTCATTTGAAGGTTGTTCTGCTTTGGTTTTTGCTTTTGGATTCTACTTTTGTTCTTGTTTCTAGTTATTTCAGAATACATTTTCATTTGTTTAGTTTATAGTAGAAGTGATATTTGGATTGAAGTTAGAAGAGCAAGGCTTCTTGACATAATTGGAAAGGGGTTTTTCTTGTATCACTCTCTTTCATTTTTTACAATATTCATAATTGTTTTCATTTCTTGTTTGTTTTCTTTTCTCTTTATCATGAGCAGCTAGATCTTTTCTAGGGTTCTCATTCTAAATTGACCATGTGCTTATTGTGATTATGTTAGGTTGCTAGATTTAATTCATTGGTTGTTGTTGAACTCAATGT
>CATIWO010010284.1:0-17771 GCA_949673435.1 Macaranga tanarius | reverse complement strand
AGAGAGAGAGAGGTTGTTGGAAGGAAGATGCTAGAATAAGGTGAGAATATTATAAACAGCTCATACAGCCATTCATCCATGGACCATGGTTGTCGGTGGATGAATTGAGTAGATCGTTTCAACCATAGCAACTTAATCACTAACTAATGCTTACCATTTGTATTAAGTACGTAACAAATCAAGCAACATTATTTTCTTTGTACTACTAATCGTTGGCGCTAATCTATGTACTTTTGTAGTCCACACAGTAAAGAAATCTATAATTGGTACTTGTTACAAGAAATATATTTATAACTTTAATAAAATATCTTAATTATATGAATTTCTAACCATTTTTAGAATTCAAGCCAAGTAGACCTATAAAGAGGTGACATCTTTTGAGCATCAATTTCTCCACACATGCATCATCATCATCATTATTATTATTATTATATAAAATAATGTGTTTTTGACAGAATAAAATGTTATATGAATTTGATAAAATTATTACAAGTAGTAACTTAAAAGTAAAAAAAAAAAAAGTGTAATATAAATTCATCATCGTATTTGATATTATTTATGTACCAATAGAATAATATAAAATTTTTTTTATTATGCAGAGCAATAGAAAATTTTGACCATTTGGATAATGAAGCAAATAGCAATATTTTATGTGGGGTGAGCGTGGTCGATTTAATTTGGAGAATGTAATTCTTCGTAATTATTAAAAATATTGGAGATTTAAAAATTAAGGTTCCGAAGTAAATTAAAAAAATAAATAAAAATATAATTCAAATAATTTTTCTATGAAAAATATTGTATAAATAATATATATCATAAAATAATAATAACAACACCATAGCTATTAAAAAAATATATCATATTACAATTTTATTATTGAAAATGAATTTAAATTTTCAACATAAAGTATATTATAATAGTTTGTAATGGTATTTACTGATTTAATATATATTTTTTTGATTTAAAATAATTTAATTGATGAGTAAAATTTTTTAATTCAAATAATTAAAATGAGATTTATTATGTTAGATTACATATTAAATTAGTTGGTCCAATATTAATAAATTAAATATAATTATTGAAACAATAAATAAATAAATAAATAAATAAATATATATATATATATATATATATATAACTTTAATTTTATTAAATTATCGGCTCTAGTTTCGGTTATTTAGTTTGGTATAATTTGAAGTGGTTAGAGACAAATCTCAGTTCGAAGAATTTAAAATATTCGGATTCGCCGTAATAAAAATTTTCAGGACAGTTCAATTTGGAAAAAGTCAAATGGTTAACAAAAACTTTTAGTTCTGGAGATTTTTAATTCGGTTTTTCATGACGGTTCAGGTTCTTTAAAACCCATACACCCATACTCAGCCCTAATTTTATGTATATAAGATTGTTCAATTTGACAGAAATAGTTATATCAAATTGAATTGAGAACATAAATTCAATGCAATAGGAAAATAAAAATAGCCAATTCTATTCAACTCCTACATCTCTGCACGCAAAGTAATTTATTGCAACAAATGATCTCACAATGGTTGTGTGACCTATACACGAAGGTAGCAGCAGAAGCCCTAATATCTTTCAACTCTGGAAAATAAAAATAAACCAATTAAAAGATTTATGAACACATATTGCTATACCCAACCCAAATATCTTTGATGCTGCATTTATTTTAATGCAGCAATGGCACGAGAAGTAGCACTTATTACATTTTAAGAACCAACAAACGGTCAGAAAAGGGATATGAATGTAATGATAATTGGAGAATACTAATAGCAATTATGTAGACATTAGAGGGCACACAAAAGGAAATTAAGGCATGATACTGAATTTAATATATAAGTGATTTTAATTAGGAGCTTTGTAAGATGCCAAAACCAAGATGATGAGTGCTGTAAAGGTGCACAACTTTTGTATAAATTAATCAAATCTAAGCCTTTGCAATACTCAAAGCTGGAGTGATTTGGGAATCCAATGATAATTATATATATGTAAAGACTAAAGAGATAACCATATTCCATATATTATTGTGTTTTAATCATCCAAGTGGGTCTCAGAAATAATGCTTCACACGTACCATCCGTTCTGCAAGGAGCAAAGCCCACTCGTGGGCAGCAATAATTGTATTTTGCTTTTTTTCAAAAAAATCAGGGAAAATAATGACATTTGACAGCTGTGGGATTTGAACCCACGCCCTTCCGGACCAGAGCCTAAATCTGGCGCCTTAGACCACTCGGCCAAACTGTCTTTGGCGAATCAAACAATAATAAATTTAATTTTTTGTGATTCTTGAAATACGCATTCTAAGTACAATCGAAGGAACTGCTTTTGTTCCAGTACGTTTCTGATGCAAGAATGCTGACAAACAAACGTAAACTACTCCTCACCTTTGGACATAAAACACTACATAAAAAAGACTAGAATTATATGATACACTTAGCATCACACATAACATACGTAGTTGAAGAAGAAGATAAAAGAGATGTCAGGCTTTTACAGAACTAGAATGATTCCCAGCCATACATATTGGGAAGCAACTTAAAATAGAATGTTCAGATGGAGGTTTGTAATTTGAGAAAAATTCTGGATCCTGCTCAAGGGACTCTGAATATAACTCCAAAATTGCAACTATCTCATCGAAATGTGGACGTTTGTCAGGATTGCTAGACCAGCATCTCTTGATGAGATGACTAAACGCCGGTGGACATGCCGGGGGTAATGGCGGTCTTGCGTTCTGCATAATACCAGGAAAATATCAGATGCAAGTACTTGCTAAACTCCAGCATAAAAATTCTTTGCAAGATGAAGCAAGGTGTTATCTTTTAGGCCAAAACTAAAGAATCTACTTCCTGATTTAAGCTGGTCAATAGCCGAAATGAAAACTAGAAGCCACAATGGAGCATTTATAATTCTAGAAAATTATGCAGCATTGAAAATGTGAATTTCTAGTCATCTATTTACTGTGGACAAGAATAGATAGTAAGATGATAGAAAATTTTCTATTGCATGGGCGTGTCACTTGCGTGCATATGAGCAAAGAAGATCTATTATTTGCATCGAAATTTTGATAGCCAACACTCATTAATTATCAAAAAATCAGAAGTGCCAATTAGGATTTACACCATCAAATATTACTTCATGTTCCAAGGAGCACAGAAGAGAATGGCCAAGATGACAGAGCCCCACATGTGATAGCCAACAACACAGGAATGGGCACATGTGAGCAATATGTGCTCATACTGCACAATCACGCGAGTAAGATTACATGTCGGTAGATGAATCTAGAAGAGTCAATATTTGCAGATGTAGTAATCATTGCAGATTAGTTTGCAGCTTTTATAATAATTGTTCCAAGCAAATGTTCTCTGCAGCTTAATTGCTTAAATATTTTTAAATCACAATCCAATTAAACCTTAAATATTTTTAAATCAAAATAGATATATTACCAGCTACATGACCAAATTCCAATGTCTAGATAACAATAGTAACAATGGAAAGGAAATTACAAGCTCCAGCAGTTTTCTTGTCATATGAAGTATCAGTATTCTCATGCACATAGAAGAATACTTATCTCCAATGGCCTCACCCAAGTTAATAATCCATAATACCCCAATTATCAGCCTAACTGAAACACATGATCCTGTCTAGTTTAAAACCTCGGCAATAATGATTTGTCCACTTGAGGTCTATCATTATTGTAAGGGCCTAGAGTATTAATGTGCTACTAATTCAGAAAACCATGGTATGTATCAGAGTGACACTGAATGCATTAACCAAATCATATGAGTATGACCATAGCATTTCATTGGTGCAGAAGGCTTGCTGTCTAATGAAACACATGCCTAAAATTACTGCTGAACTATACTGCAAAGCCAAATAAGATGATGTTACCTTTTGGCAGACTGCAAATGCAGCCTGTTCTGGAGTCATGTTGTCAAATGGTGTCAATGCAGTTAGAAGCTCCCACAGCACTATGCCAAAACTATAAACATCAACCTTCTTTGTGTGATGTTTCTCTTTGATCATTTCAGGAGCCATCCAACGGTATGTCCCCGTGAATCCTTTTGCACTACCACACTGAGATTCCAAGCATGAGATGCCAAAATCAGCAACTTTGACAGACATATCTTCTCCAAGCAGTAAATTTTCTGATTTGAGATCCCTATGAAGTATCCCTTGGGAATGAAGGTATTGCATCCCCCGTGCAATGTCAAGAGCTAACTTCAGAACTAGGTTGAGTGGAACTGAATGTGGCTCTTGCTGGTGAAGATATTTTCTCAATGAGCCCCCAGCCAAATACTCGGTAATTATACAAAACACAGGAGGTTTTTTGCAAGCTGCAACAAACTGAATGAAGAAAGTGAAAAGGATACAGAATAAGTTAAAGTTTTAAAATGTATATATGTCATTTGATTTCCGCACTAAACAATAAGATTGCATTTCCCATTCCACAGAATACTACATGTAAAAATCAGAAACCTAATCTATTAACTGTAGCATTTCCGATAAAATTTAACTTTTTGACCATGTATTTACATTAATATGGCCGAGGGGCTGAGGATAAACCTGAGGCCTTATTAAGACATTATTCATCTATTTGCCAAACTGGTAGAAGAACTCCCTGATATAAGAATATATAACATATGTATGCAAGCACATTCCCTTACACTCCTTAAGTCTTTAGTCTTGAATCGAGCTAAGGTCTCCACTTATTGCTGTCTCCTAACTCATCAATCTGGAAAAGATAACAAAGACACCACTTGCCATCATAATTTCTGATAATGTTTTTATCTTACTGGTTTGAGTATTTACTATCAATATTAATTTAAAGATGCAGTCAATTTTGCATCATGTTACAACTACCAGAGAAAAGCAGTACTAAATTATTCTAAATGCAAAAGTAGTGCAACTGCAAATTATAAATACCGGATAGATAAGTACTGCTACCATTGATTACCCAATTTAAATGCATGTTCAACCGATTTGGGACCCCTGCTTCCTGAAGCCAACATCTATTTATTTCCATCATCAGAAAAGGAAAAAAGACAGAAAATTTATTGGTAACATAAAACGTTAGAATGATAGAATCCACAACTCCCATTTGTTATTTAAAGGGCAACAAGAACGTTGGGAAAATTCGACAATGCCTGAAGCTAGCACGCTTGTTCTATGGTTATTGGCAGAGAGCAAGGAAGAGTAATAAATAATGCACATGGGTATATGTCATTGATAGGCCTAATATGCAAGATTGCAATAAATGTCTATCACAGCAGTTTCACAAAACCTGAGTCAAAAAGCTTTATGTTAGAATCACTAAAAGGCAGAACAATGGCATCTGTCATAGAACCAAAGAATAGTGGGGCTCCCCAAATCTAAGCATATTATTATTATAAAAATGTTGCTTTCATATGGATTTGCAGTTCTAAAACCTCACAAGCAATTTGCACCATCCTTTAAACAGGTTAAAAAATTACAATTAACATCATAACCAATCACAGACTCCCGCTGGTTTAAAGCTAAATACGTTACACTTTCTCAAATTCTAAAGTACGTAAAAAAGAAATGCCATTAAAGAAACAGAACTTACAGTGATGATATTAGGATGGCTTAACCGAAACAGAAGGGCCACTTCTGAAGTGAATTGCTTCTCAAGCATAGCAGCCAAATCCTCATCTTCTTCAGGCTGGCTGACAATCTTAATTGCAACATCGATTTGCTTGTATATTCCTCTGTATATCCTGCTGTGCCTCCCTGATGCAAATTTGTTACCAATGAACAGCTGGGACATATCTGCACTCCATTCTCCCTCTCCTTCTCCTTTAATCTCAGCCCCAGATGACACCAAATACTTAGACCAAGAAACAGCTCTCTTGTATTCTCCAAGAGAAAGTCTCCTTCCTGATCTACCACTGTGGGAGATTTGCTTAAACCAGTAAAAATTCTTCATGGGTCTGAACCAATTAACCTCAACAAAATCATCAAACACTTGATCTCTGAAACCTCTGGAAACCTTACCAAAATTAAGAGCTCAAAATCCACTAAAATGTGACACAAAGAAGGAAAAATTTGAACTTTCAGGCAGTAAAACTTTTCTTCTATAACTACATTTCGAAAGTAGTCATTAATCGTCAATTCAAAGCTTCAAACATCGAAAAATAACACCTAGAAGCAAGCACAAAATGCTCTAATAGACCATTTAAAAACTGAATTCCCGTATTTGAAAAAGAGAGAGAAAAAAACTTTTTCATAACAAAATCAAAAGAATGTATTTGTTTACAATACAACCACTAGAAAAAAAAAAAAAAAAAAAAAAAAGTCATTCTTTGGATAAGAATACAACCCTTTTCAAATCCTAAAACGTTAGCTCAAAATCAGACAAAAAGAGACATAATGAACAGAAAAAGCTACCATCTTGGCAAAAAGCAAAAAAAAAAAAAACACAAATTTTTTATCTTTTCAGGCATGAGAACTACTCCATAGTTGGTGGGTTTGTGGGAAAGATTAAAACTTTATTAAGAACAAAGAGAGAGGGAGGGAGAGACGGAAGAAGAAGAGAAAGGGTCGGTTGGGATGTTGTAAATACTGTTGGTGTGGTGTGTGTGTGCGCGCAGTAGAGAGCATATGCAAAGAGCTGGCGGGTCTCTCTATTGGAAATTAAAAATTAATAAAAAAAAAAAACTAAACAAATACACATAGCAACAGTAGTACATTGTTTAAGGTGTAGAAATATTAACAATAACAATAAATAAAAATGGTGGAATTGAGAAGTGGGTTTTTATAACATAACATTCATAACGTGCGAAGATCCACTTCTGAGGAGACAAAGAGGGTCTTGTTTTGATGGTGACATCTGCCCATCTCTTTCCATTATTTCTCCTTCTTTTTCTTCTTTATTTTCAACTTTGTCACATTCCTTCCTTCCTAATATTTGCTTGTTTATCATTTTGCTAATTTTTGTTGGTTGGACCATGGATTTCATTGACTCCCTTTTATCACCATTATTTCAGGTTAATTCTTATATATGAGTTTTGTTTTTTTACTCATTATTTGTTTTTATAATGTATCATTTGTAGTAGGGACTAGGGACTGCCTCATACACAAGAAATAAAAAAAATGTCAATAATCAACATATGAATTGGGCATGTTCACATATTACTAATGGATGAATAAATTTATTATTGCACTTAAAAATGTAAAATATTGCCATCAAATAAAAAAGTATATGTATATAGACCAATGCAAGTAAATTAATAATCTAAAATAGACATTCTCAATTCATATAAAAAATTCTCTTATACTTGTCACAAAATTTTGCAAAAAGATAAGACAAAATTTACATTAACTTTTTTTTGATGGCTGCCAAAGGTAGTAACAGGTCAATGATTCAAACATTTCCTTTCCTCTCCCGAGTTCAAAAAAAAAATAATAATAAATAAACTTTTTTGATAGCTAATAAAAGAATTTGAAATAAATAGATTATATTTTTCTATATTTTCAAAAAAATATATATAGAACAAAAAAAAATTATAAATAGAAAAATGATGGTAAGAGAGTGCATTTTAAATTATCCAAAAATTTTACTTAATTATATTATTTTTAAAATTAATTTTGTAAATTAGTAATTTATTATTATTGACAATGAGTATTATATTCTAAGCATAATTTTTTCTTTTTTTTTTTTTCAAATCTACTTCACTAAAATTTCGACAATGTGAATTTAACATAGAATATAGAGTACATGTTTTTTTTTTAATTATTATTTTTGAAAGCAAAATATATACAACGTAACATGATTAAGGGGGGAAAACAGAAAGGGCAAAAAGGTCAATAGAGGGAAAAGGGCGTGAAATGTGGAGGTGGAAGGCGTTACAACTTACAACTTACATAACAGAAACTGAAACGGAAAAACGGAGAGAGAGGGTGGGACCCAGGCAGCAGTAGCAGCTGAGAGAATTGGTATCCGTGGGATGGATGCGTTCGGACAAAGCCGTATGGTATGGTCCTCTTCCGTATACGGTCACTACCTCGGTTTCTGTAAACCCAAAGAAAAAGTAACACATAAACAAACAAAACCAAAGACACATGGAAAATTAAAAGAATCCTTAATTTAATTTAATTAAAATTAAATAACACTTGTACTTTTTTTTAATCAATATTTGTCTTGTCCCCTATATTTGAGATCGGTGAAAAAAGGGTTTTACTTTTTAAAATTAAACTTATTTTTTATAATTTATTTAAAAAATAATTTTTAAATATATCACATTGATATAAAAAAATATATTTTGATCAAATTTTCAATTGTTTTATAGTTGAATGATACATGATTTTTTTTATACAATGGAGGTTAAGACTTCTTCAATTCTTACAAGTGATAATACCAATCAGATCACTTCACAATTGAACCTAATATATTTAGGGGAAGTAAAAATTTATGTTTTATTAATATATAATATAATTTAAAAATTTTAATATTGATTTAATGTGAAATAATTAAAAAAAATAATCTATAAATTATGTATAATGTTATAGATATTTTTCAGTTATGCAGGTTACAACAGCTGTAATTACTGGTGTGGTTAGGATGAATAAAAGAGAAGAAAGGCCCACCGTTAGCGTGGGTGGAAGGGACAGAGGCAGGATTTGGGGGTTTGCCAAGAGCCTACCAGCCATGCCCATGACCATGACCATGACCATGAGTGGCTTGGTTAGGGCTGGCAATTTCCTTGCATTTTGTCTTATAGCCGGCAACTCTTTAGACACACTCGGTTTTAGGTCTCCTTATTGTCTCCTTATTGCTTTTAATCCATTCCCCCACCCACCTTTCTTTACTTTCTTTAGCTAATTCATCCTTTTTCTTCTAATTTCTTCCATACATATACATATAAAAAATATATATATTTTTTCGTTTTCTAAATAAATGATCTTTTTGTATAATGTTGCATTTTTTTTGAACCGTTTCTATCCAAAATTAATTGGATTCCTACTAATCCAGTTCAATATGGATAGGACTATAAAAGCGATAAAGACCTCTTAACAACTATTCATTTTTTAATATTAATTTTAGCAATATAAGTTGAACAAAAAATAAAATAACATATTATAAATTATCCTTAGTGATTATAATACAAAAACTATGAAATCAAAATCAAAGTAAATTATTTGTATTGAAGTTATTAAATATTTTCACATATGAATAATTAAATTATTTTTTTAAGTTAATATTGATTATTGTGAAAGGTATATAATCATTTTAAATTAAAAAAAATTAAGTCATTTAAACTGTTAATGGAGTATAATTATTAAGAGAAGAAGTGCAAAAATCTCCTCCTCACTCAACTTGTGTGAATCGTTGCCACTTCGGGCGCAATGAGCATATCCGCATTTTATTTTGGCGACCACAACTCATAAGTCATAGCATTGAAAAATAGAAAAATAATAAAAAGAAAAACCTTAAGTTGTACGTTTTGCTTAGGAGTATTACCTCTTCTTGAATACTTTCGAAGTTATTGTTGGTCGTTTTCGACCATGAAAAAAATTATATATTAATTTAAATTTTATAAGAAAATAAATGCCTTTCACCTAAAAAATCAAATTAATAAATTTAAATTCTAATTGATTTCCAATTAACAAAATAAAATAGAACAAATATTTATAGGCCAAATGACAAAGTATTATGATTAATAGAAAGATAATTATGGGTTAAATGATAAATCAATAATGATTTACGAACATACATATTAATAGCTCTTCTCTTTTTATTGAACATAAGTAAATATATATATAACTGATTATCTCTTATTTTGTGAGAATATATATGTCCATGTAGTTCTCAATTTTTTGAAATGTTACAACTTCAATTCTTTTGGGTTTATTTAACATAACCTGCTTCATGCTTTTTGGAAGATTACTTGTTTTTTAGTCTTTGACATTCATATCTTCATCATTTGATAGATATTCCAAAATGTAAACATAGACCACAAATCATTTTAAATTCAATATATATATATATATATATATTAAAATTAGCTATTTCAATTATTGAAAATAAAAAAATATGATTTACCAACTTATGACACTTAAATTCTCTTTAATTTTAAATTGATATGAGGACATGTTTGATATTATTATATATTCTTTTAGTAAAAAAATTGATTGCCAATAATAACTATATTAATTTATAAAATTGAGTGCCTCAGGTGTTATTCACTTTGACTTGTGATAAGATACTGCCTACTTTAGTTTATGAATTCTTAGAAAGGAAAAAAAAAGTATTCAAGAAAAAAAGGCAAATTCAAATTTTATAACATTTACATTCTCTTAAAATTTAATCGATGTGAAATATGGTGTTATCAATAATCGATCTGAATTGGTCCTTTTTTTTGAGGGTGTACATGTTTAAGTAAAATATACATTGTAATAAACTAAAAAATTCATTTAAATAATAGCTCAATCCTTTTACATGAGTGGTATATAATAGAACTTAGAGTTTAATTAATTAAGAATCTTAACTAATTAGCTTTCACCTCTATTTCAAAAATTCATTTGCAGTATTGCATTAATTAGGTAGGGGATAAGTAGAAGTAGATGGTTCACCTTACTTGGTAGTACCCAAAAAATTGTATGCTTAATCTTTTTATTTCCTATAACCAAAAGAAACATTAGGTATTAATCTGGTGGTCATGCCTCAATTAAGACAAAATTAAGTAGGATTCGAATTTTTTTTTTTAGCTAATCGAAATGATTTAATTCCCTATCACAGTCGGAGAACTAGGGGGATGAGGGATCGAATTTTAATCTTCACATTTGATATTCACACATTTTATTACTTGGACTATTTATGGGGATACTAGAATTCAAAATTCAATTCTACTTATTCATTTATTTTATTTTTATAAATTTAAAAATTTTCAAAATATAGAAAAATTATTCCCTTGAGCCTTATTACAATACAAATTTTATATACTTTTTGGTTGTTAAAGCCAATAAATTGATGAGAAAATATATATGAACAATTAAAGAAAATTTTTATTTATTTTGGATGTACATATTAAATAATTAAATTTGTAATATATAATGTATATATCTTATTGTTACTGAATAGGTGTAAAAAATTTAAAATATGTATTAGATTTTTAGTTATTGGATACCATACTATAAATATAGGTGAGAACTGTTAAATATATATACATATATATATAAGTGAGAATCGTCCAAACAACTAATACACTCAACCATCCATCAACACTAATTTATATTTCCTTCTTGAACTAGAACAAAGTAATTTATTTTCTAAATTTATGTTGATAACATCCATAGTACACACAGTGGCATCTTAGTCTCAAATTAATTAATTAATGAATTAAAATGAATCTAAAAAACGTCAACAACTTTTTTTGATAAAGAAAAAAAAACTTTTTGATTCTCTCTAATATATTTTTCAAGTTAATTGATTGATGCCCTAATTATAATACTAATTAATCAATCCAATACCCACAAAAAAGTCATTGTATTATAACACGTAATTACAGGTAATAAGTCATCATCAAATGGGTCTAATCTCCAGTAGATGATCAAATGATTTTTGTCTTATCAATATAATATTCCTTCTTTTTATTAATAGTATTATGATAAAAAGTGTGGCAAATTATTGATGATTCAATTAGCTAGCTAGATAAGGGGCAATCAAAAGCTGATCCATTTTGTTGATTTTATGCTTTTTATTACATAATTTTGGAGACATGCACATGCATTGATTGTTTGCTGTGTATATGGTGATGAACTGGATAATTTATGCCCAGTGGTGGCTTTTTGTAATTATATTAATACTAATCAAAGGATTAAGCCAAATTGGACTTCTTTTTTTATACATAATTCCGTACTTAATCGTGGTTGGTATGGGTACGTAATTAAAAAGATTCATTATAAAATGTTCTTGTGAAAATGTAATTTTAGGTGAAGATGGTACCAAAATTAGCTTCTAAGGACTGTATTATTGTTATTATTATACAAACCTAAAAGTTTGGTGGTGTATGCTTGTCTTCTTAATAAGCAAATTCTAATTGATGCGAGTTGGGCATGATAGTGTTAAGACTTGGAGGCAAAAGAATCCAATATGATGATTGCACTTGACTCCAAATTCCAATTTTTTTTTTCGAAATTATAGTAAAATATGAATATTATAATCATAAGTTTGACGATTAAAAAACAAAATGAGATTAGGAATTACAAAATATGAAAATATGTTATTTATGATCCCTTGTGAATATGGAGCATATTAACTTATGAAAATTAAATTAAAATTAAATGTTTTTTTTTTACACTTTTCACACAAATATATTTAGAAAAGGGTAATGATATATGTCTTTTAGAGAGATATGAACAATACAGTATTTCACTAAATAAAGATAAAATTTTACTTTTAAAAATTATTTGTCCCATTAGCAGAGAGACATTTGAAATACGCGAGAGATAATTTGAAGTTTTTAAGGATGAGAGATAATATTATTCATGCATCTTTAAAAAATACAAATATTTTTTTTATCAAATTTAATAATATTTTATTTCACCAAATAAAAAATTGTAAATTTCAATATAAAAATATTAGAAATAACATTAAATATAAATAAATGACATTTTTTTTTAAAATATATAAAATAAAATACAGGTAACCAACTAAAAAACACAAATCATTACCTTTTTAGAAAATATGGTATATGGGAATATGATATGATGGAGAATATTTGTCATGTAGTGGAAAGTAGAACACTGCATGAACATGGCTGATGAAGGACATCACGTGAATTTTTTGTGGGTGAACTTGTTAAAAAATTGTTTGATGGTCCTATACATTCCTGATATATATAAATAAATCTAGTCACAATGCATACACAAATTCCTGAACTTACCAATTATTTTACTTTAAAACCTCAATTTATGTTTTTATTATTTCAATATCTGAACTTATGTAAAATATAATTTTTAAACTCTTGTCGTCACATTAGCGAATCAACATGTGATACATAGATGTGTTTAACTAACCAAAATCTACAAGTACAGATGTCAAAATGAAAAAAAGTGGCAAATACGGGGGTGGTAAATGTATTATATCATTAGATTAGTGTATTTTAGGCAAAAGCGGCAAATTTAGGTGTTAAAATAACAAAATTGTATGTTGAAGTGCCAAAGTGAAAAAAGCTGACAAGTTCAGGGAGCTGGGTATGTATTAAGCCATAAATCTATATATATATATTAAATTATGAGCCTTAAAATTATTAAGTCCAAATCTTACCACGTGTCCCTCATTTTTATGTAGTATTCAGCTCTAAAAGCTTATATGTTGAATTCTAAAAATTCACAATATTTTTTTAAAAAATATATAAAAATTATTTAGTTAATTATTTTTTTTTTAAATAAACTCCTATTTAGTTAATTATTTATTTAAATTAAACTCTTTTTTACCTAAAACTCTATTTAGTATCAACCATCATAAAATTACTAATATTAGGTACTCCCATCGTCTTTCAAATTCAAATTCATTCATTCTTACAATTTTTTTCCCTTTTTTCATCATATTTTTTTTTCTTCTGCTAACTTTGGTTAGTAACTCAAAGAGCAATTTATAATTATTTTTCCGGTATAATTATTTATTTATTTAATATTTAAATATATTATTTTATAAATATTCACGCAATGCGCAGGTTAACGCGCGGGTTTATGACTAGTTACTCCTAAATTCGTGAGATTTATAAGTTAGATATAACAAATCATGATGGTTCAAAGTCTAAGAGAAGGCATCAAGGAGGAATTTTTTCTTTTTTAAAAAAATCAAATTAGAGAAGAAATATTAAAGTTGTCCACTATAAATAGTTTCAGTTTTATATTGTATGAATGTCTTTTAACAATTTATATCGTGTGATTCTTCAATTGAAATTTAGCTGTCAATAAATTTTAATTTTATGATATTGAAGTGGATTCCTAAATTCATTTTTATAGAAAAAAATACTTTGAGTTTAAACCGATTAACTATAAGAATCAAAATTTAATTGAAGTAGAAAAAAAATAATATAAGAGATTTTTTTTATGAAGATTATTTTTTAATACAAAAATAGGTTATATTCACTTTATTTAATCTAGGAAATAGGAAATTCATAAAATATAGAAAAGCAAAGCAACAATGATGAGATAGAAGGCTTTTAATTGGCAAATGGCAAACCACAAAGCATTATCATCTCAATATAGTGGATTAGGACATCATCATCTGTCTAAATCTGTTTAAATAAACCCTTTGATGTGAGACTCCACCTTTGCATTTTTAGGAATTAATTATCAACTAAAATAAACAAGGGAGAATAGGTCTTTCATTTCATATGTCAGGCCAGCGTAAACCATAGGTAGCCAAGCTTATCTTAACTAATATATATAGTTTTTAAATTATGATTTTTTAGTTAAACATGCAAACTATTTCCTTACTATTATATACAACCCAAAGAGAAAATAAATATTGGCCCAGATTCATTTACTTGATTAGCTCCACCATCAAATATGTCTATGGCCTATTAGAGTTCAAACAACTGAAAAGTAGTCCTTGAACTAAGCTTATAATCATGTTGCATGCTTGAGGTCCATAAGGAAATCTAAACAATAACTAACTTTGCTAAAAATAAAAATATTTTCTGTCATTGATGGCTGGGTAAAGTTATTTTCTTATATACATAACAACCATACAAACTATAACATTTTTATCTATTTCTGATTGGAAAAAGAGAAAAAGGTTGTAATAGAAAATTTAGCTATGTCTCTATACAGCGTAAAAAAATATTCCCATTTGACATATTTTTTTGATTCCTTCCCCCACAACATTATTTAATACAACCTGAAATTGCCTTTGAAATCATGTCGATCCATTGTTGTATAGATTATAACCAGAAATCACGGAGCTAACAGCAAATGCCAAAAAAGCCAGGAATGCCATTGCAACTGAGGCAGTAGCCATCTCTGTGAACTCATCTTTGCCCCAGTTAGATTGCCAGTCATCTACCCGGGTGGCCGCTGATGAAGATGCTGATATCAGAAGGTATGCTAATATCTGCCAGTTGATGCAACAAATCAAGAGCTTCCAGTTAGGTTACACAAAACTGAACAATCAATTATTCTGCTGGTAAATATTCTAGTTTTTCCTCAAATGATGGAAATTTGCGCCTAGCACAAGTTATCTATGTGGATTGGACATTGGACAAGGAAAATGTATTCCTGTCAGCTACCGACCTTAGAAAGCTTACCACCAAATTGGGGCTGACCAAAATGGACGTGTTATGCATCGGAACAGATAGAATTCCAAACATAAATCCATTCACATATTGGGACATTAGTTAAGAGATCTATAGGACTGTTCAGTACCCTGAATAGCTAATATGTAATTCCTAGTCTTATGATGAGCACAGGGGTATCTACCAGTAGGTCAATTAGCTGAGGACCACAAGTACAACCATATTTAGGGAAGACAAACAGACAGTATATTTGTACAACCATATTTAGGGAAGACAAAACAGACAGTGTATTTGCATTCAGTAAACTTGCTCACGAACCACTTGCAGCCACACACAACCAATGCCATAAATGATAATTTTAGAATAGTCTGGCTTTTTTTTATACTCCACCAGGGAAGACCCTGATTAAAGTTCTACCATCAATTCATTATTGGCCAGATTAGTCTGGACTTCTAATAACAGCAACAGGATAACTAAGAATTTCCAGCAAATGCTTTGCCATACTATAAGAAAACTATCCGACATTATATGAAAGGCTAGGACTCAAATGACAAGTTACAATCATGCCACAAGGGTGAAGCATTTAGCCAAAATAACACTTTGCTGAGTTATTAACATTTCTGCAAAATGCATGTACTCCTCAACAACCTAGAGCAAAATCTAGCAACAATAAAGTGAACTAAACTGAATGTACCCCCCAACCTCAGGGGGGACATTAAGAGACCAACAAGCACGGAATACATGAAATACTGAGGTAAAGCGACTTGCCTGATCCAAGAAGAAATTGAAATGACGGCGAAGGTGGTGGCCAATCACATGTTTCCCACTGGACAGATGATAACTTAAATCATAAGCCTGGAACCCCGAATACACAAATGCAATAACATTCACACTTAAGCAATACCTGACATCAAAAAAAAAAAAAAAAAGGCCCCCAATCAGTCAGCCAATTCACTCCCAGTGATCACTCTTACACTTATAAATCATTTACACAAAAAAAAAAGTAACAATTTTTACACTTAATTAGCACTAAAATGACAATTCTTCAAGTATAATTGCAATTACCTGTATTCCCTATATCGATCATAAGAGTCACCGCTCCATCCCTGAGTCTTATCGGCAGCCATAACCGAAAATGAAATCAAACACAAAACAACTTCACTAATTCTAAACCCTAACTCAGCAACCTTCATCTTTTCCTCTCTCCTCGATCTCCACACCGACGGCGGCGGCTGCACCACTCCCGTAGTTGATCTCACATCCGGCCTGTACTTTCCGACAACGGGCGGTCCCTCTTCTTTCACCGCTCTATTCACCGTCGTCAACGGAGGAGCCTTAAGCGAATGAGAGTTGGCATTTTCCTGAGGTTTAGGAGACGGTTGAGGAGTGCACTGAGTGAACTTATCGACGGAGATGATTGCCATGGAGTTATCAACCGGCGGGGACTTCTGAGGGGAGTTCATCGGGGAGACGAAAGGAGGTGAGTCGTGTGGATCGCCTTGGTCGGAAGGGAGAGGCGAGTTGAGTCGGAGCGGCGAGTGGGGCGATTCGAAGTGCGAGTGGGAATCGGAGTTTGATGAAGATGATCGTTTCATGTTTGGGATTTGAATTTTAGGTTTGGATTTGAACTCCATTTTTTTTTTTTTTTTTTGTTAAATTTTCTGTTTCGCGGAATTTAATGTTAAGAAGGAGGAGGAAGCTTTAATAACTTGGTTGATGTCTGAAATTGATGGTGGGGACCATCAGCCACGTGGCATGTTTAAGTGAAGGGTTTTGTTACTGTATTTCTACGTCAAACTGAAACTAATATGTAATGTGCCCAATGATTAGTTAAAAGTAGACAAGTATATGACGTGGCGTATTTTTATTGGGCTGTTTAAAATAGATGTGAGGTTTCTGATGCAGGAGAGTCTTACTTTTACGTAAGAGTGTGAGAGTGAGATTCCACGTGAGATAATGTACGCTACTTGGGGAGAGAGAGATTGGGTTTTGATATGTAATTTTAAGCAAATTATATATATGCCCTCCTAATTTCTCTAATTTATACATTTACCCCTTTATTTAGTTCTTTTAAATAGTTATCTAGGCACGAATTCAAAATCTACACGTCATATATTTGTTTTGAATTGTAGATAATTATTGAGTTGTATCAATAGTTTGTCAAAAGAATAGCAAAATAATTTTTTGAAGTGAGATTTCGAGGCTGAGTCTCATGTATGGCTATTAGATATCAAAACATCAAATGTGAATTAAGCGCACTCAAAAAATTTTAGCAAAACTACGTCGCATTGAGGTGTTCGATCATTAAATTACTAAACAATTATGAAATTTATTAGGAAAAACACATACTTTGCCCCCTGTACTTTATCTTTTTTTTACATTGCCCCCCTGTACAAAAAAATCAGCACATTATAACCCTATACTTTTATTTACCAACACATTTGCCCCCTGAGAGAAAACTGCTGTTAAAAAAATATCCATTTTGGTCCTTGT
>CATIWO010010283.1:0-31721 GCA_949673435.1 Macaranga tanarius | reverse complement strand
TATTTATATTAAATTTGTATATATTTTTAAAAAATATTTAGAAATATAAAAATAAATAATAAATAATAAATAAATAATCGGTTATTTCGGTTATCTCGGTTAGTTTATATTTTTTATATAAAACCGAACCGAACTAAATTTTGGTTCGATTCGATTCGATTCAAAAAATTCGAAAATTTTAAAAATGCAAACCGAACCGAACCGAATAGGGTCGGTTCGGTTTTCGGTTCGGCCATTTCGGAAGCAATGAACACCCCTACATACGTTAGCACTTTCTTTCCGCTACTTCACTTCGCAGTCGCAGTCGCAGTCGCAGACATCAGTTTTTAGCGCTTCAATCAAAACAAAAGAAACTCTCTTTTTCTTGTCTTCTTTATTCCTTTTCGCCCCACTGAAACTCCCACAATGTCATCAATGGAGTCACTCATCCTCCAGCTCCACGAAATCTCCGCCGTTAAATTCGGAAACTTCAAGCTCAAATCCGGAATCTTCTCTCCGATTTACATCGACCTCCGTCTCATCATCTCTTACCCTTCCCTCCTCCGCCACATCTCCCAAACCCTAATCTCCTCCGTCTCCTCCTCCTCCTCCTTCGACCTCATTTGCGGCGTACCCTACACTGCGCTCCCAATCGCCACTTGCGTCTCCCTCAACAACAACATCCCCATGGTTATGCGCCGAAAGGAAGTTAAAGATTACGGAACCGCCAAAGCAATCGAAGGCCTCTTTAAAAACGGTCAATCTTGTCTTATAATCGAGGATCTTGTGACGAGTGGCACTTCGGTTCTTGAGACTGCGGCTCCATTGCGTGCTGCTGGGCTGAATGTGACTGATGCGGTTGTTTTGATTGATAGGGAACAAGGCGGGAGGGAGAATTTGGAAGTGAATGGGATTAAATTGCATGCAATTATTAAGTTAAGTGAGATGGTTAGGGTTTTGAGGGAGAAAGGAAAGTTGGATGAAGAAATGGAGAGGACTGTTATGAAGTTTCTTGATGAGAATAGGAAGGTGGCTGCGCCGGCTATGGAGAGAGAGAAAGAGAAGGCTATTAAAAAAGGTTTGAAATTTGAAGAGAGAGTTAAGTTAGCTAAGAACCCAACTGGGAAAAGATTGTTTGAAATTATGGTTAAGAAAGAGAGTAATTTGTGTTTGGCTGCTGATGTTGGTACTGCTGCTGAATTGCTTCAACTTGCTGAAAAGGTGAGATTTTTTTTGATTGGGTATGCTTCTGTTTGTAGGAAAAGCTTGAGAAAGTTTGTGTCTTTTAGTTGTCTGCATTTGTATTGACCATAAAGATTTATTCTTTTTGGTTTTGGCTAATGCTCAATTTACTGTGTAGGTTGGACCAGAGATATGTATGTTGAAAACTCATGTTGATATATTGCCTGATTTTACCCCTGATTTTGGTTCAAAACTTCGCGCGGTATGGTTTCTATGTCATTTGATATTTCAATTTGTTTTGTTACTTACGCATAGTTCCTGTATATGGAGATCTTTGTAATGCCAGTCTTGGCTCATTGTCTTTTATTCATTGTAGATCGCAGATAAATATAATTTCTTAATTTTTGAAGATAGGAAGTTTGCTGATATTGGAAATACTGTGACAATGCAATATGAGGGGTGAGTTCAAATTTGTTTTTTTTAACTTCTCTTTAGTGATTTGTATCCTACTGTGCACTTGCATAAGGTTTTCTATCTCTGTTGTTCACAGGGGTATCTTCCATATCTTGGATTGGGCTGATATAATCAATGCTCACATTATTTCTGGTCCTGGGATTGTGGATGGACTGAAATTGAAGGTTGGGCACATAATTGCTCATATTTAGCTTACACTTTTAAACTCAGGCATCACGGCTGCTCCATATCTAATATTTGTGTATTCTTGTTTAGGGTTTGGCTCGTGGTAGGGGCCTGTTGCTGCTTGCAGAAATGAGTTCAGCTGGTAACTTTGCAACTGGAGACTACACTGCTGCAGCAGTAAAAATTGCTGAAGAACATTCAGACTTTGTCATTGGCTTCATCTCGGTTAATCCAGCCTCATGGCCAGGAGCTCCAGTAAATCCAGCATTTATTCAGGCAACCCCAGGAGTTCAATTGGTGAAAGGGGGAGATGCCCTTGGCCAGCAATATAATACTCCATATTCTGTAAGTTCTTTGCTGTGTTCACCGCTGCCCACAAATATATTTTCTTTTTGGGATTGATTCATAGCATCAGAGAAGTATCCTGGGTGCTTGCCTTTATGCTATTCATCTCTGTATTCTTATGAAATTGTTTTTGCTTTAATATCTGTGGAACATGATCTTACAGGTGATCAATGATAGGGGTAGCGATATCATCATAGTTGGCCGTGGGATTATAAAAGCAGCAGATCCTGAAGAGACAGCCCGTGAATATCGTCTTCAGGGATGGGATGCATACTTGGCTAAATGCAATTGAGGATGAAATTTGGGTCTGCCTGCCCTGGTTTTGTGTTTTTATTACTCAAGTCGTCGTGATGTTTGTTAACAGATGAGATGGGACAGGTTTTGTTTTAATAGTTGGACAATTTGTCCTGGGAATCTCGCACAAAGCTAGACAGAAGCTTTTGAACATCCTATATAACTTCCCCTACTGATTTAATGCATACGGGCAGAATCCAAGTTTGTTTGTCAACATGGTAACGTCTTCCTATAATTAACTAAAGCTCTATAGCTATTCTGATTAAACGCGGGAAAAGGCTGGTTTATCATGTTAAAAGATGAAAAAGCGATATAATAAAATCGCCAATTATAAATTTAAAAACGCACCTGGCAATGGCCAACGTGAATAAATATAGGACTCACTCTGTAAACAGTCAATAGGTACATTGCCATAATTGACCTGATCCGAGTAGTCTAATCGCTAAAGAGTCGCCAATTGTTGACTAGCTGTGGCTTGATTTTAAATTGCTGAACACTCTCCAGTTGTCGACTAGATTAAAGCTTTCCCAATCTTGATGAAATATGATTGAAAATAGGAACCGACATATGCATAACTCTTTTTTTTTTTTTTTTGATCAAAGACATGCATAACTCATGTTACACATTATTTTGGGGAGTTCAGAGCAGCTTTGCCACGTTCTTGAAATTCCAAGAATTTGGGCATTTAGCTGAGGACTATACCAACTACCAAGTATTACTTACTTGAGGAAGACCCTATATGAAGTCCTTAACTGCACTTAAAATTAAAACAAGGTATAGATTCAGTTCCACAATGGGAAGTAAAAGGTATTTGATGGTCGAAAAACAGAACCAAGTATCATACATTCTATAACCTAGTACAATTTGGATGTATAATGTCAACAAGAGGCTTAGTTGAATGCACCCAGTGACAATGATTCTAAGTTCTGATTAATAGACCAAGTCAACTAAAAAGCTCCTCTAAAAGCTCATGCACCACCATGTGGTCTACTGTCTATTAATTAGCACAAGACAGCATATCTAAATCTCTATAGATAAATATTATAGTTGCAGGTCAATGTCTGCTACTCATGTATTTGATTAATAGATGAGCAAAGAGAGTTTGCCTCCTCCAAATCAAAAAATACATGAACAGAAGACTAGTGAGACTACAAAAAGAAACCAATCTAATGGCTCTAGTGGTTGAATGAGAATATCTCATCACTGTTCTTTCCAAATCCGTCCAGTCACCCTAAGCTTCAATTCCTTTCGATCTCCACCAGAGAAGAAAAGAGCCATGTTGCGCTGGATGATGAGACCATCAAAGCTGTCACGAACCTTCCGATGGCTATCCCTTATGCTCCGAGGCACTCCTTGCCATATCATCTTCCTTCCATTCCCGCCCACCTCAAGGCTGTAAGTGTAATTCTTTGCCTCATTGTCATCACCCATAAATCGCAAGAATGCTATGTAGACAGGAGCCATCCCGAGCTGGAAAGCTTCAAAATGAAGACAGAAATACTGACCAAAGCAGCTAAAAACCTACAAACAGATAACAAATAGAATCAGTTGTTTACTTTGCTGTGAGTCTGGCTAAAGTTTAGATGCCATCTCAAGCAGTAAAGAGTTCAGTTGCCTGACTTCATACTTGAGGACACTAAGATATCATATCGACTCATAAGGCTTGTTAATTAAAAGGTTCATGGTGCGTGGGAGATGAAGGTTCCTGGGATCCTATTTCATAGTAACTGGACTTGCATATACATCCAACAAAATTACTCTTGGGATGGTGCATAAAAGGAAAGGACAGCCCTTCTCTGATAAGGATCAGGAGGAATCCAAAAACTACAAAGAGACAAAAGCATAAAGCAAAGCAATACCGTTAGCATCCATGTTGCGTTCTCAACTTCATGCGGATTTGATTTGACATATCGATGGTTGAAAGTGCTGCCATTATGCATATCAACTTTGTGATCATCTTTCAAATGGGCCACCAGATAAGGAATATCACCAATAACTGTGCATTCTGACCCAGCATAGGGGCAATTATATGGTCTAAAAGCACATTGTGATTCATGTTTTAGCTTGCTGTAATAAGGGTATATGCCCACACAGCCAAAACTCTGATATTTACATGGAAGTTCAAGAGACGCAGCAACCTTCTCTAATGCAAGACATCTGATATTACCAAGTTCGTGCCTGCAGGTGGGGCATCTGTTGTGAACCCTGGGTTTGCAGCCAGAACATAATGTATGACCATTTGAGCACTGCATCAGAAAAGCACAAATAAAGAGAATCAGCATTCAAGTAGAAATCCTATAATCCTTCTATAATGCATGTGTACACATACACTTACATCCATATGCATGTTTGTATGCGTAAAAAATGTATTTCAACAAAAGAAAATTTCATGACTTCCAAAGTTTCACTAGCAAACCTGATGAATTGGAGGATACATAGCATTTAAGCAAACAGGGCACTCCAATAGTTCACGAACACTGCTAGACACAGTCACATTAGGTTTCAATGCTGTCTGAGCAGGATCATTCACACTTTCGCCAACATCCATCATGTCTTCATTTGGAGGAGGATCAATAACCTCTGGCTTACTTCGCAAGTCATCAAAGAAAGGATTTCCAGATGCCATGCTTGTGCTGTCCCTATAAGTACAAAAATTATGCAAAGAAAATCATTATCAACAAAGGTGGATCAAAACAGCACAGATGATAGACAATGGCATATATGAGAAAGGACAAAAGCCTGCTTGACACTCACATTATTCAAGCATTAACTGATCAATGAGACCTACTTAAGCCCAATTAAAACCCGAGAACACTGATCAACAACCATTAAACATAAGGTAAACATTCGGCATATTCAGCCAAGTATCTGCTCATAATTAAATGTAGCCACATACTAACCACTCCTTGTAAGTTGTATGCAATACATCTTCACCTTTGCTCATTTTCAGTTTTTCACCATTTCAGATGGTATATGCTACTAACTTCACATTTCTAAGGTTCATATAGAAATTAAATATGCATGCAATTTCATAAACAAGAAACTCTTACCACTAAAGCTAGCTTCCTACTCAATCTTCTGGCTTGCTTTTGTGAAGGTGTTGGCAAGTTGACTACTCAACCTAGCAATTAAAAAAAATCACAAAAAAACTTCATGATACTAATCAAAGTTCAAAACAGAGGAACAAAGAGGAAATCCTTAACTCAAAATGTTCAATCAATAAGATAGCATAAACAAATAAGTGACCAAAAATGAAAATTAACAGAAATTTTGGAAGGAAGAAACATAAACAATACCAAAGCTCATGGACATTGCTATAATATCATGAAAATTCAAAAAGAATTACAGCTATAAAAGGCAAGGTTAGCCTTGTATTTGCTTTCCTCACACAAATAGCAGAATGAGGCAGGACACAACCACTAGAGAAAGTTGCCACCTCAACCTCCTGGAATATTTAGAAATACAAAGTTTAAGACTTTGTACGTAATCACCTACACAGCTGGTTCATCTATTGGAGCTAATTTGAACACCCAATATGGCGCTGAGAATGTTAAAACTATGAGGTATTGTGAATGGAGATCATCAAATCAGCACAACACAGCTTCCTCATTAGGCAATCATTGCTCTAAACATCTCAATCTAACATCATCACATGACAAGCAAAAGGCGAATTACACCCAACAGAAGATATTAATAAGCAATAAGAGAAAACGGAATCAAAATATGATTTTTTTAAAAAAATCCTGAAACCAAGAAACCCACATGGCCACATGCAAATCAAAAGCAAAACCAAAGTAGATCCAGAATATTCAAGAAAAAAATGAAACTTTATGATGAATAAGAATAATACAAGTAAAAAAAATACGAGATCAAACAACAAAATATCAAAAACCCATAAAGAAAATAGATCAAAACAACAAAAAAGATGGTACCTTTGGATGGCAAAAGGGTCAGAATCAAAAACCCATTGACCTGAAGAGCGAAATAGAAACAAAAAAACCCTATTCAAATAGCAATAGTGACAGGAGCAGAGAAATGTGTCTATTTATTAAATGAGAGAGCAATAAATAACAAAACAAACACGAAGAAATGCGCGTAAATGCAGCAGACAGAGAGATAAATTTTGGGCACAGAACAGAATAGAATAGAAGAAGAGAAAGGAGAATTTCAAATTAAAGTTCGCCTTGATACAGAGACACAAAGAGAGGTAGAGAGGAGCGTGTGTAAGAGGGAGGCAAGAGAGAGAAATTTCTCGAGAAAATACAAAAAGAAAAAGTCTAATGAAGTAAAAAATTGTGGGACCCCTTCTATTAATACTACTAACCTGGGTTTCTCTGTTTCTTGTTTTTTGTTGTTTTTCTTGGTTACCAATCAAATCCTAGAAAGTTTGTCACCTAATAACAATAATAAATGTATTTTGTTTTTTGGATTTTGGATTTTGAATTAAATTTTTTGTTTTTATTGTCTTGTCTGATGTTTATTCAAGTCGCCAATTTTGAGCTGGAAATTAATCGTTTTTGCTGGGCCATGTCTTAGTGTCTACTTCATCTCACCAAATGTGATGATTATGGTTAAGCTTTCCCCTCCATTTTCCTAAAATTAGTTCAAAATAATTTGTCTAAATTAAGGTATTCATTTTTTATCAAAAAAAAAAAAAAGTATACATTTTATTAATCCAGCTCAGATCCATTTTAAATTTGATGAAATGTGTACCAACTTAGTTTCAAAAAGGTTTAAATGTTGGGATATTATCAGTGTTTTTTAAACAAATTTGAACTCTATATTTCATGACGTTCCATAAAAAAAATGATAAATAAATTCTTACGTCACTCCCGAATATTTTCCAACTTTTAGTTGAAATATAAAAGTTGAGAAGTCTGATTAAATTGGATTTAGATTTTAACTAAATATGCAAATTAAGATGAATTAATCTGAATATTTGAATGAGTTATCACTTTGAAGTTAATAAGTTTTTTTTTTTTTTTTTGATGTTGTTTAAGAAAATATAAAATTATCCAAGATCCAAATTCAAAAATTGGAGTGAATGATATTAATAATATAGGACCTAGCTATGAACTATGCACTGAAGGACCACATTTGTAGTTAAGCCTCTTATCCATAAGACTAGCAGTGGTGTGTTATAATACTGTTCCAGCATGTAGCAGGACAGACAAATCTGAAGTGAAGTCCCCTTTTCTATTTATTATTTTATGATTTTGACATTTGTTTATAATATAACTTTTAGAAAGGTGTTTTGAAGAGAAAGTGTGCTTATTCTATAATAATTATAATTAAGATATCTTATTAATAATTACATTAACTGCAGCTTTTCTCTCTTTGCTTTTTCAGATAATTCCTCTAAATAAATTCTACCTTTTTATGGATGGTTACTGTTCAAGCATCTAGCTTCTTGTTTTGTTACTTTAGAGTAAATTCTCATTTTTTTTTAAAAAAAAAATACCCTCTTGTGCTATAAAGTTGCATTTCAAATTTTGAACTGTAGAATTGAAGATTATGTATTCAAAATCATAGAAAATTATGGAACTCAAAACATTAAAATATAGCTTCTTTTTTTATTATTTTAATTTGACATTACTGTTTGTAGTCAACTTAAGCACACTTATTTATTTAGTTTTACATATTTATTATCAATTTACTGATAGTAATTTTATGACGAGTAAATAGTATTTTGATGTTAAAATATTTAACAATTATTGATAAATATTTTTTTCAGCTATTGTTTCTTCATTATTTCTCAAATTTGTTGTATTTTTTTAAACACTAATAAGAATTTAAAAACCAAACATAATAATATTTTTTTTAAAAATGTATTTATATTAAAAAAAGTTCCAAACCGATAACCCAAATTTAAAGTGTTCAGATTATCCGAACAACAGAGCCAACCCAAACCAAACCAAACCATACCATTGATCCATTAAAAAAAAGCCCAAATCCACAAAAGGCTTCACCGTCAAGCTAAGCTCTCCTTCTTCTTCATCTTCTTCGACTGCTGCTGCTGCTGCTTTGCGTATCGTATCGTACCGAATCGGCAAAAACCTCTGGCCTCTCCATTATTCACATCACATGCTTCTTCGATCTCTTCTTTAGGTCTGTTTTTTTAATCTATTTCTCTATTCATTTCCTAATCATTTACTCTGTTCAAATTTTACTTTTCTTTTATATGCTAAAGCAGAGTATGAATTGATCATCGCAGCTCGGTGGAAACTGCTCTACAGTAATCATGCCGGACGTGCAAGCTCTCGTTAATGACTTTCTTAACAAGCTTAAGAAACGGTTACCAAAAAATTTAACATTTTTAATCATTTTTTTTATATAGTTTATTTTAAGATTTTTAGTTATTAAAAAAAAAAAAAAAAAATCGTGTGAGCTGATTTTGTGTTATTTGCGGTGGCAGTAAGATTGAGGGCTCGCAGGCCACGGCTAAGCAGACGGCGGAGTTGTTACGGTCAGTGATTTCGCAGCAGAGAGTGCCTTATACTAATCAGGCTGCTGCTTTGATTGATGCTGTGAAGGCTGTTGGAGAGCAGCTTATTGCTGCTAATCCTGTTGGTATGCGTTGTTAATTAGGCTTTTTTTTTAGTGAGTAAATGGTGGTAAGATGCTTATAAGAGGATGATTGATTGAAAGTATTTAAGGAATCTTAATTTTGAAAATTTAAGGTTGTAATAATCATTTTCTTAGTTATTTTTCCTCTCTGAATATGTTAACAGCTGTATTTTGCAATAGATATGAAACAATTTTGTCCATTTATTTTGTAATTTCAATTGAAAACTGGTTGCATGTAATTCCTATTCATTCAACTTCATTTAGGTATAAATTTGCAATAAAATTCTTAATTGTGATGCGATATTGTTGTTCGTCACGCTAGCATACACCATTTCTGTTGTGTACTTCATCTTCTTCACTTTTTATACCCTATTAAATTTTTCGGTTTGTTATTGCATATGACCTTTTCTTTTTTTGGATGAGATATTGCTCTAAGTTGTTATTTCATCTTCTGAATGATGCTTCTATCTTTTGTATTGATCTTTATAATGTATAAACATGTTGCAGAGCTGGCTGTGGGTAACATAGTGAGGCGTGTTTTGCACATTATTAGGGAGGAGGATCTATCACTGACAACAGCTGCTATTGCGGGATTAAACTTATCAGCTGTAAGTGATGATGACGATGACGATGACAATGAGCGAGATGATCACCCAACTTTGTCTCCTGCTGCTGTTGCTGCTGCTGCAAGAAGCACTTTGCGTCCACCTTCCTTGCAGACCTTGCTGGAGGACATGCCTGACTCAGCAGCTGTGCCTCATACTTCCTCATCAGGGGGGGACTCTGAAGGAAAAAGCAAATGTAAGCTTCCTCTTTCTATGATCTTTTTAACATCTTGTGCATTAATTCCATCATATATAATATCCTAGTGAATTTTGTACTCATTGGAATTAGAAGTCTTCTGTTAATGTTGTTATAACTTCAATTGGTTAGGTATATAACGAAACTTGGCTCACTGTGCTGGTGATGACAGCAACATTATTCAATAATTTTTCCATTTTTTTTAATATGTTATATATAAGCTTGAGAGCCTAGTGCTCTTTTTCTTTTTTTATTTTTTTTATTTTTTTAATAATTTCTGTGGAAAGGATAATGTGTAGCATATCGTATTTAAGGATTTCTTTTCCATAACAGCTGCTGATAAAAATTCAAGAAGTCGGAAGCTGAAACATGATGTTATTGAAGCTGTTAATGAGCTCATACAAGATATAACCATTTGTCACGAACAGATTGCAGAGCAAGCAGTGGAACACATTCATCAAAAGTAAAATTTTCTTCTTGGACTCTGACAAATAAGCCTATTTTTTTTTATGTATTTATGTTTGGCTTGCACAATCAGTTTTGTGTTGGTGGTTTTAGCATGTATGGGATAAGGTAATATGTAAACATATTGATAGTGCACATTTTCTATTTTTATGATTTAGTAACTTGACATTTGCTACATACATGCATGATTGTATTGTTATCATTCCTTTGTTTCACTGATTCAGATGATATACATTTTCAGTGAGGTAATACTAACTCTAGGCAGCTCGAGGACAGTATTGGAATTCCTTTGTGCTGCAAAGGAGAAGAAAAGATCATTCCGAGTATTTGTTGCTGAGGGTGCTCCGAGGTTTGTACAAATGCATTGCTTGTTGGCAAAATAAGATGTATATGGTGGTGAACTTTGGTATTTTTTCCTGTTACATGATTTTCTCATCGTTAGTTGGCACTCAACTAGGTATCAAGGTCATCTTTTTGTCAAGGAATTGGTTGGAAGAGGTTTACAGACCACTTTGATCACTGACTCTGCAGTTTTTGCCATGATTTCTCGAGTGAACATGGTATTTGGAAATCTACTCTTTTCTCTTTTTTTTTTTCATTTTTATTTTCTTCTGGTGTGTTGGTGGAGTGTTCCTTGGTTCATTTAGAAACATGCAATGTAAAGGTTATTGTTGGAGCTCATACTATCATGGCCAATGGTGGCGTTATAGCACCTGTGGGGTTGAATATGGTTGCACTTGCAGCTCAAAAGCATGCTGTCCCATTCGTTGTGCTTGCTGGAAGTCACAAGGTATGTTGTAGCAACTTCCTCAGGAGCTTCAAGCAAACAATCTTTTTGAGCTATAGTTCCTTTTATCTGTTCTCAAGTGGATTTAAGCTGCTGTCACTGGTCAGGTGAAGGGAAAAAGAAATGTGTAACTAAACCAATAATAAGATAATGAATTTCTTCCTTTTTCACTATTAGTCCTCGTGAGAATGCTTTTGATAATTGTAAAGAGATAAAAGATAATCTATATATACATGTGTATGCATATGATAATTGGAGAGATAAAATTATTGTATATACACTTGTATGCTTCCGATAATCATAAAGAGATAAAAAATTCAGTACAGAGATGATTGTGGACCAAGTTGCCCAGAGTGGCTGGATTTGAGTGAGCTAGGGCATGCCTGCCCCAAGCCCCAGTAATTTGAGCCAGGCTCCAACTGCATTTTGCTGGCCAGTCTTGCACTTAGACCAATCTAGGACCAGACAAATTATTCAACTAGTTCTTATATAATATGGTGGTATATTGCCTTACGTGCAAGGTTGATGAGGGCTTGGGTCATTCTGCCAGGTCTTAAATATAAATTGAGTTCAGCATGAATCCAATGTGCCATCACGTTTAGTTCACCTTGGTGGATTTCTTTCACATAGTAACTTACCTTATAGGTCTTCCTCGGACTTCCATTGCCGCAACTGAAACTGAAAAGTATTAGGTAAAATGTCTCAGTTCTTTTGACGTGCTGTTTTGCTTACATGGCAGCTGTGCCCCTTGTATCCACACAATCCTGAGGTTTTACTAAATGAATTGAGATCCCCATCTGAGCTGCTGGATTTTGGAGAATTCTCAGATTGCTTGGATTTTGGGAGTGGCAACGGATCTCCTCTTCTTCATGTTGTAAATCCAACATTTGACTATGTGCCTCCAAATCTTGTTAGTCTGTTCATTACTGACACGTGAGTTCAACTTCTTTTAAGGACTTCATGATACTAGAGTCATCTAGTTATTCATATCTTTAGGCACTTCTTGTATGGTTTTACATGCTTCATATACGCTGAATTCTTATTGTGGAGTTTGTCACTTGGTATTTGACCAACTCTTAAAATATATTTTGCTAATTCTAATTGCTTAACAGCGGAGGGCATAATCCATCGTACATGTATCGACTTATTGCTGATTATTACTCTGCTGATGATTTGGTGGTGCGACGGAGACCTGCTTCAGGGAATTGATTCTCAGTGGTTTACTAAAGCATTTAGTAAGTATTTCTGTTTTTCTACACCTCTGCCCTTGGTATATGTGTTTGCAGTTTTGTCTCTTGTTAAAAATTACATTTGTACAATAGCCATTATCATAGAATGATATGGTGTGCAAATTTTTTTTATTCTTCCAAAGATCAACTTGGATTTCATTATAATCAAAATTTGTATGTACTAAAGCAGTTGGAATGCTGTGAAATCATTTTATGGTGCCTCTGATTAAAGCAGTTTGGTTTTCCTCGATAGGCAATTGCAAGGCTTTTGTTTTTCAAATAATTCAGAAATGGAACAACTTTCCATGTTTGTAATCATGACTTGTAATCGTATGAGAAGTTCAAACAAATATTATTTGTTTTTTTTATGCCTTGCATGTACAAGGCACAAAAATGGCAGCCGTTCATTGACATTTCTTGTTTTCAATTTTCAGGCAGTTAAGGAATTACTATGGAAGAGGTGGCTGGGGGAGACGAGAGATTTAGCTCACTTTATGATATTATGCTAACCTCTCTTAATCAGGGAAAAAAGGTATAACTGTTAGCTAATAGTGAAATGGAAAATACTTCCAGAAGGGCCAGGGAATGCCCATTTTTGTGATTGTGAGAGAGAACAATGAATTGAGAGTGATGTTTGTAACCGTGAGGTAGAAGCTTTGTACTTTTGTTACAGCTATGCACAGAGGCAAATCAGCCATTTGTGTTGTATGCAATTTCTTGCAAATTTGATAGCAGCGACTTCACCATGGAGAATGTATAGTTTGATTGTGGCGTTTTACCAGAACAGATAAAAGTAAAATACATTTAATATTTCTTTAACAAAATTTTTATTATTCTCAACTTGATGCACGGGTAAAGTCTTCAATGTCCCTTAACCGACCTTTGTGCACATGTTGCCTGTTTATTTTATCACTGCTCATTTAAGAAAGAGATCATACTGGACTTTTTTTATTTTTTTGACACGTTACACTTACCATAGCTGAGAACTCATCCAGTCAGTAAACTCAGAGTACATGCTTATGCGCAATGATTTTTTTTTTTTTGCTACATGAAAGGTGGTACTTACTAATTTAGATATAAATCCTGAAAAAGTTACCTGAAATCATACAAATAAATAGCATGGTAGCTTCATTATGGCACATGCAAGCTCGAATTTGAGCAATCAGTTGTGTCCTACATCAAACCAGAAATAACAGTAAGTTCGAGAATAGATGACTCGAACTCGCTGCAAGGCCAGGTCCCCATTTGTAAGGACAGCCTTGGCACCTCCTTCAATCCGAGTTTGAGAAACAGAAACACTATCGCCATTTTTCTTCACTGATGAAGGGAAGATCTCATGTGCTCCGGCTGTACTCACTATTGGACATGACAGAAAGTCCAAAGGGTCGGACTCACACTGAAGTATGCAGCTATCTATAGTTAGCTTTCCACTTCTGTGAAGCAAGCAGCAACCAAGCTCTGCCTTCACTGTTAAGTTTGCTAATTTGCAAGTGGACAGGAACTCCAGTGCACTGATTAAACAAAATGAAACAGCACATGCCAAATTCTGTCTAGTGATGGAAATACATATAATGGTGACCTCTAAGTTTCCACCCTAAACTGCTGGGCAACAAAATCTTACAGTAGAAAGCTAGATATAGAAAGCAGTTGTGGACCTTTAAATCATAGTCATGAACCACGAAGCCGAACCGGGCATCCAAACCATTTACGAGTTATGTGTGTGTAAGTAAGTTACAGACACTTGCACCAATAAAATGATTTTGAACAGAATTTCCTATTAATTAATAAATAATCGAGTTCAGCATGTTTCTTGATGGTGTGACACACAATAAGCTGCTACTAGTTCCAGTTTTTTGCCAGTGAGATCACACAGCATGGAAGGCCCTTAAGGACATTGTTAAGATGGAACCTCAGAAGATCACCATAAAGAAATAAAATGAAGCACATACATGGAGACATCACAAACCTGTCTGAACCTCGAGAGCATAAAAGCATTGTTTCATCAGGAAGCTTGCCTCCACCAATCTGAACAAAGTAAATTGAGATTGAAAATGCACAACAGGCAAAATTAACATCTAAAAACGTTTATTCTTCTTTTCTGTTACTTGTAATCCACTAATAAAATAAAAAAGGGTATCATTCTGGAGCCCATACGAAATATAAACACCTTTCTATTCTATCCATATATAACTTTCACACCTCATTCTTTGCGTAATCAATCCATTTATTGCAATGAAAATAAGAGATTACCCCACGTCAAGAATCACACAGTCAATAATATATTCTAGTTTTCAGGTATTAATCAAATAATAGGAAATAGCTATAATTAAAGCGAAGGTAATACATCCAAGTATAGATCATTGGCACATACCAGGCAGAGTGGTTTGTTTATTTGAAGATTTGAGGCCAGATGATCTCCTCCCGCCGATATGAGAATGGTGTCACCCGGTCTAAAAGGAACAGATTCATGATACCATTTTTCTCTCTCATCATTCTAGTTCAAATATCATGTGTAAGATGATGCCAACGTACATACCTAGCAGCAGAGACAGCCATCTCAATGCTGGGGTAGACTCCAGGTTCAGATTTATCTTTGACAGACCGGTCTACTCGGAGCCACAGGCGAGGGTGACATGCCAAGAATTGCCATCTGTGGCAAACGAGGGCGGTGTTATACCGATCTGCAAACTCAGTAGCAATTCATGACACAGACAGAACAGATTTGTCTACATATTTATATTAAGGATAGAAGGTATACCATGACAAGATAATTAGATGGGAATATTCTAAACTTAAGATCACAAGCATAGTCACATAAGAGAAAAAAAACATACAAAAAATGAAAATATGCCAACACATCAGATGTAAATGTAACAAGTTCTTGTGGTAAAATTGTACCTCATAAAACTTTGTTTCCTCCTCCCACATAAGAAACTACTAAGCTCACATCTCAATATGAACACATCCTACTGAGCATATATTATATGAAATGAGCCCTGATTTTTGACAATTTACCCACCATTTAAATTAAATCAGGTTCTGTCACATATGTTTCTAGTTTAATGATTTGAACATTCTTATGCAATCTAAAAATCTCCTAATAAAATTCTGTTCCATATCCATCAAGCCAAAATTTTTTTTTTTTAATTTCAATTTTATCACTCGAATTTCCAGAGAACAAAGATTAAATTACAATCAGTTAAGTACCCAAGATTTATAAGAAGCAAAAAGGCTAAAAAAGATCAAATCTTGGAAGGGTCAACCATCAAAATCAAAGGTTGAAGCTTTCACAGTGCCATCAAAATCAAAGATGAGAGCTTTCAAAGTGCTAATCAAATAAGCTAATTTCTATCCAATAAGGGTCACACACACACATAGAGGCATCTTGAAGACGAAAAGAGAGAGGGAAAAACACCTGGAATTGGAGATAAGAAGCTGAAGATGTGCATAAGGCAACCATCATCAAGATTGTTAATTGGACACAAATCTGTTGATGTTGCACCTGAACTCTTTCTCTGCTTACACTTTCCTCTTTCTTCCTCCTCCATTACCATTTCGATTACCCTCCTCACCACTCGCTCCCTCTCATACGGTACCAGATATTAACTTAAAAACGACATAGTTTTAACAGCGGAGGGAGATAAATGGGCTGAAGCTGAAGCTGAAGCTGAGGTCGGTGGCCCATCATTAAACGACGTAGTCTTTATTTTATTTTAATTTTATTTTATTATCTTTTTCCTAATTGTGACGTGACGACGTTTCTCATTCTGTGATTTTGTCCTCTTAAAAACTGCATACATTTTGTGTGTGTGTGTGATAGAGACAGAGACAGAGAGAGTGGAGATGGAAGCAGATTTTATGTGCGTCAATGGCGGCGGTGCTGGTGGTGGTGATGGAGGAGGAGGAGGAGAATGCTTAGCGAAGATTGTTGAACAAGGAAGCGTAGAAAGCCGAAGGTATTACCTAGCTCGTAAGACGGTTATGGAAATGCTAAGAGACAGAGGCTATGACGTGGCTGACTCTGAGGTAACTCGCTCCTTCCCTGAGTTCGTTGCCGAGTACGGTGACAAACCTGACCTCCTTCAACTCCGTATCTCTGCCTCTCTCACCTCCAATCCCTCTAAAAAGGTCGCAACTTTTTTTTTTTTTTTTTCCTTTTTCAATATTTTGAGTATATAAATATAAATATATATATTTGAGTTTATGATGATAGTGTTGTTTGTATGAGCAGATGGTGGTTGTTTTCATGGGGACAGAGGATATCAAATTGGCAAATATCAGAGGCCTTTCATTTCAGATTCAGAACAAAGAGAGCTTGAATGGGTTGATGTTGATCCTGCAAAGCAAAATGAACCACTATGCCCGGAAAGAGCTTGATAAATTCCCCTGTAAAGTTGAGGTTTTTCATGTGAGTGACTTCTTTTCCCTGTTTTTTTCTTGCTATATTACATTGTATCAGAGGTAAAGTTGCAGCCTTTTTTATGTTTTACAATTAGATTAGAGCCTAGCTGATCTACATTATATATTGTTGGTTCCATAGACAAACCTTTTTTAATATATATATGTAAATATATATTCATTGATTATTTTAGATTAACAAAAATGTGATCTTTATGGCTAAAATGTTGATTGCATCTTATTTGGGGTTAAGAAAAGAAAAGTGCTTGCTTGTATATGCCATTTTGAAGATGGGTGTTTATGGTTGTTGCCTTTGTTGGAGATCAGTCTGTTGCATATTAGTGCCTTTTAATAAATGTCAATCATTGTAGTGTTCATAGTTTCTTTGATATAGTTGTGATCTTCACTTGATTTAACATTTTTATTTTTCTTAGATTACTGACTTGCTGGTGAATATCACCAAGCATGTCTTGAAGCCAAGGCATGAGTTATTGACTGCTGCACAGAAGCAACAGCTGCTGACTAAGTATGCATCTGAAGATAAACAGGTAATACGAGTATTGTCTCTCAACTTTTCTACGAGTGAAACATGTTTGTTTTCCTTTGATATATAAAATCAATAATTTCTTATCTCTATGTGAATTTTCCTGCATCATAATTTCATATTATATATTCCTCTGATTTTACAAACCATACTACAAAATAATTTTACTTCTGTAGGACTTTGTTGTAATGGGACTAAATCAAGCATACTGACATGCTATAACAATCATGCTTTTTTTTTCTTTTGCTTTTGCAGTTGCCCTGGATGCTTAAAACTGATGCTATTTCACGATACTATGGATATGAGAAGGGGCAGGTGCTGAAAATTACATACAGTGGAGGGCTTGTTGATTCCATTGTCACTTACCGATGTGTTACTTGATGCTCTAACTTGGGTTTTATCTTTAGATACAATACATGATACAAGACATTGTTTGATTTCCTTAGTTGGTACTGACTTCATTAACATTCAAATTTGCTGTTAGTTACTGAGTTGCAGAGTAGAATATATATTTCGCATATATATTTTTACAGGTTCAAAGTGCTGTAAAAATGCTAGAACTTAATTTTGGTGAATTACATTGGTGAATTGTGGTTGAATTTTTTGTCGATGGCATCAGTATCTGCTGGTTGACATGAAGTTTTCTATGCTTGATGCGCCATGTTTCTGCAAGTGGCTTTGATTCAACTGATGCTTGCTATTACTGTCATGATTCATGAGTTAATCAGTATTTGTTGATCAACGCCAGAGTAACGAATATAATGAGCCATCTGCTAGTTTCAATAGTTAAGTTGGATCGGGCAGAGGGTTCTTTTGCATGTGGCCTGAACCAAAGCCCAAAACCTAAGAGAAAAAGTTCATCTTTTCGCTCGAATTGGGAGCTCGTCTATAGGGTGGCACAGTGCTTTGAGGCGCAATGGTGCGGGAAAGGATGCCAAATATTACTCTTAACTAAATAGTGAATGTCAAAAGTCATATGCATGAACCTGCACTATGTTTGTTGTGATGGTTAAAAAGACAAAATTAGTTGAATAGTATTCACTTTGCAAAGTCTCCATTGCAAAAAGACTTTGATTAGTCTCCATTGAGAAAAGACGTGAGCCTGCCTTCCTCCTCTCTTTCCCTTTGCTACTAACATTCATATACCTTGAGCAGCAATTTTGCCTTAGACTCAAATCGAATTTCAGCCGCATAACAGATAGCTTTGGGTTCTGCTTCATCACTATCTTCCTGTCAAATTCAATTCTTCAGTTGTTGAAGTTGATGGCAGCAATAGTAGGAGAGGCTTTTCTTTCCGCTGCTTTCCAGATAGCTCTTGAACATTTGGCTTCGCCCATCTTGAGAGAATTTGGCCACCACTTTGGCATCGATAAACATCTCAAGAAATTAACCAGAACCCTTTCCAAAATCCAGGCAGTGCTGAATGATGCTGAGGCAAAGCAGATCAATGACGTCTCAGTCAAATTTTGGCTTGATGAACTCAAAGAAGTAGCCTATGATGCAGATGATCTGCTAGATGAGGTTGCTACTGAAGCTTTTCGGTATAGCCAACAGAAAAAGGTAACCAATTTGATCTCTTTGTCCAAGGATTTTATGTTCAAACGTGGGTTAGCTATTAAAATAGAGGAAATCAATGAGAGGCTAGATGAAATTGCAAAAGAAAGGGATGATCTTGGTCTGAAAGAGGGAGTCGTGGCTACCTGGACAGAAACCAGGGACAGAGAGAGATTGCAGACTAGTTCTTTAGTAGATGAATCTCGTGTTTTTGGTAGGAAGGAGGATGTGAAGAAGTTGGTAGAGTTGTTAGTGTCTGATGAAAATTGTGGAAAGGATGTTGGTGTTGTTCCAATTCTAGGCATGGGTGGCCTAGGAAAAACAACACTTGCTCAGCTTGTGTTCAATGATCCTTCGATTGTTGGGCATTTTGAGACAAAAACTTGGATTTGTATCTCAGATGACTTCAATGTTCGAAGACTCACAAAATCAATATTGGAGTCCATTGACAAGAGAACTTGTGATCTTGTGGATTTGGATACCCTTCAAACTAGTCTTCGGGATAAGCTAAGAGGGAAAAAATTCTTGATTGTGCTAGATGATGTATGGTCTGATAAAGAAAAAGATTGGGATGTTTTACGGCTTCCTTTCAGAGAAGGAGCTAAGGGAAGTAAAATCATTGTAACTACTCGAATCGAAAAGGTTGCATTAATCATGGGTACAATTCCAACTTATCGTTTGGATGTTCTGTCTGCTGACGACTGCTGGTTGTTATTCAAGCAAAGGGCATTTGTAGATGGGGATGAGACTGCACAACCAAACCTAGTGCCAATTGGTAAGGAAATTGTGAATAAGTGCCAAGGTTTGCCTTTGGCGGCAAAGGCACTTGGAGGACTTCTGCATGCAAAAACTGAAGTTAGAGAGTGGAAGATGGTCTTGGAAAGTGATATATGGGAATTGGAAGAGGACAACGAAATCTTACCAGCTCTGAGGCTGAGCTACAATCAACTTCCAGCTCATCTTAAGCAGTGTTTTGTATACTGCTCCATATTTCCGAAAGATTACAATTTTGATAAGGAAGATCTAGTCTTGCTGTGGATGGCAGAGGGATTCGTTCATACTAAGGGACGGAAACCTTTGGAAGATGTTGCACTTGATTATTTTGATGACTTGATGCGGAGATCTTTCTTTCAACAATCCAAAACCAAACTGTCAATGTTTGTTATGCATGATTTGATTCATGACCTGGCTCAAGTTGTAGCTGGGGACATATGCTTCAGAGTGGAAGGCGAGAAACTGCAGAACATCCCAGAGAAGGTTCGGCATTCATCTGTGTTAGTGGACACATTTAAATCAGTTACATTCGAGGCATTTCATACAACAAAGGGCTTGCGGACGATGCTGCTTCTTTGCAACGGAACTTCACGAGAGGTTTCTAATGTTAAGATCCCTCATGATTTGTTGCACTCTTTGAAATGCTTGCGTTCTTTGGAAATGAGCCATATTGCTATAAAAGATCTTCCAGATTCATTTGGAGATTTGATGCATATGAGGTATCTTGACCTCTCTCACACTGAAATCATGGAGCTTCCTGAGTCAGTTTGCAGCCTCTGTAATCTGCAAACACTAATTCTTTCCCATTGCAACAAGCTTGTTGCTTTGCCAAAAGGCACCAAAGATTTGGTGAATTTGAGGCATCTTAACCTGAAAGGATGTTGGCATCTCAAATCCATGCCCCCATCGTTTGGAAAACTCACTTCTTTGCAAAGGCTGCATAGATTTGTTGTTGGAAAAGGGGTTGAATGTGGAATCAACGAGTTAAAGAACATGAATGAACTTCGAAAAACACTTTGCATTGATAGAGTTGAAGATGTTCTTAATATAGAAGATGCAAGGGAGGCCAACTTGAAGAGTAAGCAAAACATAGTCAAGCTAGTACTGAGGTGGAGCAGAAGTCGATATGCGCAGGATGCCATTGACGAGGAGCTGCTTCAGTGTCTTGAACCTCATAACAGCATTCGAGAATTAACTATTGATGTATATCCTGGAGCCAAGTTTCCAAATTGGATGGGGAATTCACAGCTATCTCAGCTCGAGAGCATTGAATTCATCCATTGTAACTACTGCAAAGCTCTCCCTCCACTTGGTCAGCTACCATTTCTTAAAAATCTCACCATATCTATGATGCAAGAACTTGAAAGCATAGGTCAGGAGTTCTATGGAAAGGCTAAGATCAAAGGGTTCCCATCCTTGAAGAAACTGAAGCTTGAAGACATGAGAAGTTTGAAGGTGTGGCAAGAGATTGATCATGGAGATTTCCCAGTGCTTCAGGAGCTTGCTCTTCTGAACTGCCCCAACGTTGCCAATCTTCCAAAATTTCCATCACTAAAAGATTTGTCGCTAGAGGATTGTCATGAGACAGTATTGAGTTCAGTGCATTTTCTCACCTCCCTATCCTCATTGAAGTGTTCGAACTTTCGAAAAATAGAATTCTTACCTGACGGGCTTCTCCAACCACTCGCTGCACTGAAAGATCTCAAAATCCGGCACTTTTACCGGCTCAAGTCATTGCAAGAAGAGGTAGGCTTACAAGATCTTCAGTCCGTTCAACGTTTGGAGATGCTATGCTGTCCAAAGCTTTTGACATTTGGAGAAAAAGGGCTTCCTTGTACGCTACAACATCTTTCAATTGGCATGTGCAGTAACATGAAGGATCTACCAAATGGGCTACAAAATTTATCCTCTCTTCAGGAGCTGAACATTTCCAAGTGTCCTAAACTTGTATCGTTCCCGGAAGAAAAGCTACCAAGATCACTTAAGAATTTGAGTATCTCAGCATGCGCCAACCTTGAATCACTTCCTGCAGGTCTCCATGAACTTACAAATCTTGAATATTTGTCTATAGACTCTTGCCAAAAACTGGCATCTTTGCCAGTTTCTGGGTTGCCATCCACTCTTCGTTCACTGTATATCATGGAGTGTGCATTATTGGAAGAGAGATGTGCAGAGGGTGGTGAAGATTGGTCAAAGATGCAACATATTCTTGAAAAGCATATTAATGTCTTTTGAAACGAAGCTTTACGTGAGGTGAAGGGCAGAAAAAATAAAAGCATTTTTTCCTGGATATTTGGTGCTACTGTCACTTTATTAATAAACTTCCAGAGCATCTGGAAAAAGATTGTGTCTATGACAAGACATTCCAGTTCTCTGTGTTATTTTGATGCTTGTCTGCTGGAACACAACAATTTCCGGAATAAGTTGGCAATCAATGGCAGTTTAATGATGCATATTAAATTTTCATTTTCTATTTGAGACGAAGCATTGGAAATTATTATTGTGTTATATCAGTGGAGCTAGCCTCCGTAATGCTCAACATTGTGCTCTGTGCCAGATTTTATGATACAAAAAAAAAAAAAAAAAAAAAAAACTAGTTGCTTTCCACAATCTCGTATTTCACTTTGCACCAGCTTTTATCTAGGAGTTGCTAATTATGTATTGTAACCTGTAACATAAATTGATTGTACGAGCTACCATATAGCATTAGGAAATGTAATTCATACTTGTGCAAAATACATCCAAAAGGAAAAGAGGGCATTATGATCCACATCGCATGCTCAAATGAGCAAATGATGATTCAAGTATCATCAAGGAATTCCTTTAGAAAGAGAATGCACACTAGCTAGTCCCACAAAGTAGCTTAAGCCCCTCAGCTAAGACCAGAATTTTATCAAACAAAGAGTTGGTGCTTTATCCCAGAAAACCAACATCAATTTCAAATTGAGAATGCGTCTCATGTTCGCAAATTAAGATCCAGACGGATGAAATCACAGGCTAATGTCACTCGGAAAGAGTAACCCCACATCGAATCTGCTAATACTTATTTACGGCTTCACTTACTTAGCCTCACCTTTTCGCACAAGGATAGTAGATTACAAGCAACACAAACTAAACAGTCATCAACTTTTGTACTTGCAGAGTAAAGACTAGTCAATATTCAGATGGAAGGTAACTAGTTATATTGACCATAATATTTCCAAGATGCATGTTCCTACTTTGTAGCCAAACTGCCAGCAGAGTTCGAGAGTCCTCCACAACATCAGTGTTTAAGCCCCCACTAGCGCCCACTTGATGACAATTATAGTTGGCTGACAATGAAAGAAAATCTCCACATTACCAGCAAATCGATATATATCGCCATTATAAGCATGGAAGAGATGAAGGAAGGAATTACCCTTAAAAAATTTGAAGTGAATTTTTTTTTTTTATTAAGAAGCTTCTACATCCCTGAATCCCTCATCAGCAGGTCCATTGTTTGATGCATTATCGGAGGTGTCAATGCAAACACTTTTGCACTGGCTGGCAGGTGGGGAATCAGCCAGCGGGTAGGAACTTTGAGATCCTTGGTGAGAAAGGACATGTTTACCCTTTACACTCTCAGGAAAGCACCCTATTGACTGTTTTGCTATGCCTAGTGTCTTTTGCTCACCCGGGAACTTGGTAGAAGCAGGTGATTCAGGTGTATCAGGATGTTTTCCAGACAACCCCAAAGGTCGATGAAACAGCAAATGTGCGACAGTTCGATCTATGGGATTGGTCTCTGTTTCAACTTCAGACATCCTAGCATTCCTGCAATGTCCAGAAATATATGGAAGCAATTTGAAACTACCATAACAGTAAAACATTTGATGAATACTGAAGTGACACATATCTTCTGATTTGAAGGGGAAAGAAACCTGCTATGGTTTTCTTTTTGTGGCTGTGCAGCATATATCAATTATAAATTGTTCTCACTATTTAAATTCTAAAAGTTCTATTTTCTTACTCTAAAATTCAAATTTGAATAACACTTGATGATTCTAAGCAGGCACCTGGTTTTAACAACCTTGGCCACACACACTTTAGTTTGATTTGGAATGTTTTGCCTAGTAATCCAGCTTAATTATCCGATCCTCCTGCTTCATTTTTAGCATTTGTTTTCTCATTGCTTTTTCAGAGACTTTCTTGATAATGAAAAATTTGAAGTACTCATACAAAATAGTCATCTCCTAAAATAGGACCTGTAATACAAGTTGCTGAAAGGTTTCAATGTAAGTAATTAAACAAAAGACATGTAGTACATCTTGCTGGTAGAAAATCAAATTAAAAACAGAAACCTAGAAAACAAAAAGGAAAGAAATTGGTAATGCCATTAAAAGTTCCTAACCTTTTCCATGAAATGATAAAATAAAAGCATGACAAGTGCATCACATCAATTAACCTGTTAATGGCGTTGGCGTCATCTTTTGTGGCAACTTGTTCATCCCTGCTACTATTATTCGTACTGCTGGTATAACTAGCATAATGCCTTTGTGTTGCACTTTGAGTCAACCGGAACAAGCTATCCCGTATACAAAGTCGAATTCTGACATCCATCTGTGGTAAAACATTGGTTTTCCATTGAAACCAAGTCAAAATATCTCTATCACAAAAAGAAAGCCATCATACCTTCGCAATGATATCTTGAAGCCGATAAAGAACTGTGTCCTCTGCTGAATAATCACTAGCTGCCAGAGAGATTGTACTGGAATCATCTTGTTCAAGAGGCGAGTTCTGGTCAAAAGCTGGAAAAGCACTTAGATCATCCAGTTCTAGATCAGCTCCATCAACATTCTGATTTTGATTTTCTTGGGAACCTTTTGGTGTGATGGATTGATCACTACAGGGGACTTGATGACCAAACTGCTGCTGTTGTTTCTGAATGGCAAGCATTGCCTGCATTTGCTGGCGTTTTCTTAATTTTTCAATTTTTTCCTGAGGTGTCATGGTCTGAGTTTTCATCATGGAGTTGGCTAACTTGTTTACATGATTTGGATTCCCTGAACAAACTTCATAACCAGAAAGTACACGTTGATGCTTAAATTCCCCAGACTGAATGTGAGACAGGACAGGCATGGCAGAGTATGGATTTGTAACAGTACCATAAGCAGAAGGGGCCACTAATGGATTAGAAATCTGCGGCTGGCACTGCAGTGATTCAGGTCCTTGCAGTGGCCTAGGTTGACTGAGTACTGAAGAAGAAGAATGTACAACGCTTGGAGCAAATTGATTATTAAATTGACCAGGTAGGTTCCCAGCTTGAGACCAGTTACCATAGAAATCTTGGTACAGTGCTAATTCACTTCGTTCTTCCAACTTTTTCTGACCTTTCAAGCTTTGCTTTTGCTTATGGACCTGTTCACAAGAAACATACTAAACAAACAAATTAGAAGCTAAAATAGATTAGCATTACACCTTCAGAAAGTTCAATTAATCAGCTCTAATAGCTAGTTAAGCATCAAATTGAAAAGATCAAGAGCATGGAGAAAGAGAACCTTCTCCGCCAACTCATTTGGAGCTGCAACTTTTTCTGCTGTGATTGAAGAGTTTACAACAGTTCTTTGTCCCGTAATGGTCAAATTATTCTGGAAAAGCCAAAACAATATATCTTGTTTCATCATTTGGAGAAGAAACAACAATAAATTTCAACCATTACTATTATTTCTAATTTCTGATACCTGTTCCTTCAGTACGGGCTTACTTTTACCTCCAGCATATTCTCCCTGATTCAGGACAGAAGATACATTTTGCAGACTATGACATGCACCATCCTTCACTTTCCCATAGCCAAAGGAAAATGGCTGGTCATCATCTTGTACATACTCGGTTTTAATCTCAAAATGCTCAGGTGTGTTCCTTAAAGGCTCTAAACCCAAAGTTGGAGAGTCTGAATATACAGGAAAGGACTTTCCTGGACTGTTAGTTACATCTTTAGAAGAAGACCAAAGCTCATCAGGATTACTGAGATTTGCAGTGCCAAATATGGAATCATCATTACTGCAAAATCACCACTTGTGAGGATATTGAGTCAGATGGTCATCATTGCAAAGGGACAAAAGAAAGAAAGTAGGGCTTAGGAACATTAGTAAAAGGAACACATCAGTCAAAAACCCTTCCAGGTTCCACCATTTACATGCTGTCCTAACAAATTGGTTGGATAAATTTACAGTAAATGACTCTGATGCCAGTAGTTGGGTCAAAGCAAGAAGAGAGCCTGGTGATCTTTCCATGATGGCGAACCATCTATATCGTGCCTAATTTTCAATTCTTTCAGAAATAAAATTAGACAATGCGTAAAATTGTTTCATGTATAAGACGTGGCAAGGTGGGGAATTCAGGTTTGTGTGTCCCTTGCCTCTGGAAAATCCTTCCTCATGCCCAAAAGGCATAAGGGTAGCACAGTGTGTTTGGCTGCCCCCTCCTTGGTAGACCACTAACATCTGGCAACTGACTGTTGCAAAACAAACAAAGAACAGAAAAGAAAATAATGCAGAAATTAAGAAACACATATTGTGCTTTACCTGAAAATTTGATCAAGGTCATCAAAGCTTCCAATGTTATCCCAGCCATAATCAACAAAATCACCTTGTTCTTTGCCTTTTTGAAAAATTTCAGAGTCCTTGTCAAGTTGAACTGTCTCTGCTGTCAGAAAATCCTACCATTAAAATGATAGCATTAAGCAAAATATCATGATATGTACTTCTTACTCTAATAATTAACATCTCACCACCTCCAGAAGATTCAAATTTTGTCATTTCAGTTAGGTTGTTAGATACTGACGAAGAATCCTGATCGGTTTTGGCAGCAGTTGATAAGGACAGGTTAGGCCATGATTCTATGCCAAATCCCGAGACAGAAGCTCCTTCACCTGAGTTGAAGTTTGAACTGCTTTCCAGCTTTCTGCCATGAATATCAACTTTAGCCCCAGTTTCCTTCTGCTCATTAGACTTCTCTTGACTCCATTCCTTCTTCTTGCTATAGTCTTCAACTGCCTCTGGATAGGGTACAATTTGGTCCTCATTCTCACCAGTCTCATCCCATATTATATTAGTAAGCTGAAAAGACACAGGATTATCAATAATGATGTACAAGAAGAATGATTCTTACCATCAGTAACAGTTTCAATAGTTATGTTCAAAGCATAACATTCAGAGCACTGCTATCAATTATGTGTTTCCATGCGTGTAACTAAAGAGAGACAGACAGACAGCAAAATCAATTATGGCAAATGAACATTTAGAATGAGTAAGTACGAGAAATGAGAGCTAGGAATATAATAGCATGTACAGATATCTAAAAGACTACTAGGAGGCAAGTGACAACTGACACCTCAACAGCAGGGATCTCTGAGAAATTGATGCATCTCACACATGATTTCAACCATAATTTTGCAGAGATTTTCCATCTCAGGGAACAAAAAGCAGGAGGATTGTTCTCAAAAGCTTTAAGATACCACAACTAATTTTAGTATGAAAACTGCTCAAGCTAAAAGGTAGCTGCAAACCAATTCCTTTGTGAAGAATGTCACCAGTCCTTTCAGTCTCCCAACCTAAAACCTTCAACATAAATAATCTGGAACTCTAACATCCCAGAATTCTAAGACCTACCTCAATGTACACCACAGAAAGGCTCGTTGTATCAATTCCATTCTGCATCCCTGAGCTCCACAAATTGAGATTGCTTTTGAAAATAATGATTCATGAAAAAGCTCAACGGGAACAAAATTAGATATTAATATTTCCTTTGTTCATATTTTTTCCTCCTTATGGGCCAAAGTTAATGCATATACAGCCAAGATCAACATTGCACAAGGGCCGTAGAAAAAGCCATCAGAATAATATTATCCAGGCTATTCATTTTCTCATAAAAATGAAAAATCACCCAAGTGCCATAAATTTCAATAAAGTCTCCATTGATGTGAACATGCCATTTTCATACCCCCACAAAAATTGCTAGTCAAATTCCCTCCATATGACCTAAAAAAAGTTATTTGGAAGGATATTCAAAAGTTCTTCCTCGCCTTTGCAATGGTTAGTACGCTACCCTTCAAACGCCTCCTTAAAGGAAAGGAAAAGAACCCAATTTGTTTACACACAAACAAGAGCCAAGATAGACAACATTCCCAGCCACAATGCAATTAATGAGAAGATGACTGACATAGTCCTCCACCATGCTTCCACATTTATGGACTACATGAAATTTTTTCATCATTAAATTTTCCATAAACAAAATGGAAACAGAAGTAAGCACACCATAAAAAATTTCATCTTCAGAGAAACTCAGTCTTTCATTTCTCTTTTCCAAAGTGAAGAAAAAAGACAAACAGAAGCCAACTCCTTCCTGTGCTAATTCCTCATAAAGATTGAATTTCAAGGAATGACAAGACTAATGAGAGAAACACAATCCATAATTATTCTTTCTTGTATAAGCAATATCATGTAGGATAGGGAATCCTTGAAAGTCGCATCACTCTTACAAGTGTTGTCCTGAAATCTAATCTTCAGTCCATCAACTACTTATATCTGAAGCCGCCCACCCCTAGTAGCCTTCCACATCATAGAAATATGAGAAATTGGCAACTCCTTGGTACACCATCCTAAAAATTAAGTTCCCTGCAGCATATATTTCATTGTAATGGCCCTTCTCCAATTCACTGTTTTCTAGTGAGAACACATAAATTGTGAAGACATACACCTGCAGCCTGACCTCTTCTCAACTCAAGTTATCCTCTTGAAAGCCATCTTCAATATACCAATTTACTCCAAATCCCTTTCCTTTTTTCTCCTCCACATCAATAACAACCCCCAATACGTTCATGCCTTCATAATTTTACTCTTACAGCTGAAGACCAAGTTCCAATATGTTCATAGCTTTACTTCTTCAGCTGAACACAAATGCTTATGATATAATTTGCTAATGTTGTCATGACGTAAAAACTGAGCCATAAACATCACTTCTAGAAAAAAAAATGACCAAACCTCACTAAATTAAATAAAAAATCAATAAAGTTGATTGTAAAAAATTCCAACCCAAAATGTCATGGAAGGAAGATTACAACATCTTCTGCACAATTCCTTATGATCACATCAGGAATTTCATAAATCAACCAGCAGAAAAATTAACCAAAACAGCCCCAAAGCAATATAAAATTACCACAAACAAGAAATATTGACTCAATTTGCTCCACACATAATACACAACTCAAAAAAAAGCCAGAAAGTACACAGAAGATTCAAACTTTATACCAGAAATAACTGCACAAGGGAGAAAGTACCCAAAGATTCAAACTTTACAACACAAAAAACTGTACAACCCAAAAAAAAAAAAAGTGGGTTAGTTACCTCTTCGTCGTTCCAATCAAACATCGCTAAACAGAGCACCACAAAGCTGAAAACGAAAACCCAATTCAAATAAACGCTCAAGAATTATCCCACACATCGCCAATCTTTCAAAAAAGTTCAACGAACAAGCTAAGTGACAGCACCAAAGGAAACATCAAAGTCTCCAAAACCAGTCAATAAAAAGAGAAAACAAGCAAAACCCAATTCAGCGATCGCCCGCTAGAGTAAAAATACAAAGGAAAAAAAAAAAAGAAAGGCAAAGGCATGCAAAAGAGCTTAACAGTAACAGAGTTTTCGAGAGAAGAAGAGAGGGAGAGAAATGAAAAAAGAGGCGAGGGCCACATCACGTGATGATCACGTGGTAATGAATGGCTATATGGGTGACACGTGGTCATATGAGTACGTAAACTTGTGGTTAGGAGAGGCAGATCTAATGCTTGAATATGGTTGGATAATGGTTTTATGTTATTTCAAATTTGGGTTTGTGAGTACTAAAATTTGTGGTTGCGGTTCACTTGTGAGTTGCTTTCATGGGTGGGCTGGTGGCATGTGGCTGGCTATGACCAAGTGCTCTTATTATCCCCACTATTTTTATTTTGTTTTTTGTTTTTTTTTTTAATATTATGTTATAGGGTTTAAGAGAGTGATTATATTTTAGTAATGTCAAAGGATTAGTTCAAGTGTTGCTAATCATTCAGCTTGAGATAATTTATTCTCCAACATGGGAGAATTGTTATCTATATATAATTTTGTTGTTGTTTTTGTTAAGAGATATATTTTTTTTTCTATAAGAGGATGATGGGTTAAGGTATATTATTATTTGGATTCTTTTTATAGAATTTAAATTTTTAATTTTGTGTATGAAAAAAATAGATATTGAAAACATTTTATCCTTTTTTATGAGATTTATCAGACTCAATTGTAATTCGTTGAAATTTTTGTAGCTAATGAATATTGAATATGCCTGCACTACTTTGGTTGAATGGCCAAAACTCTTGTGAGTATTGCGAAAAACTTAAGATTGAGTCTTCCATCCCCCTCCTCATCTAACATTCATATTAGCTAAAAGAAACATATATATTGAATATAATTACTACAATAATTTAATTAAAATTGATATATGCTATTGAATTTACTCCATATTATCAATAATTGGAATGTATATGTAAATAGATATTGTATGCCACTTGATAATATGAAAAGGGAAAAATAAAAAGAGGTAGTAGCAAGGTTAGGGTTTTTAAAATTGCAAATTTGGGAAATTAGGCAAGTAGTCTTCTACTCACCTTCTTGTTTATTTCTTGTATTTTTTTAGAACCATATTGAATGTAATTTTTTTTTTGGATCAAAGACAGCCCTGAGGGCTCATGGAAGAACATGAACATAGGGAGCTAGCCTCTTTCTCATTTTCGCTATTAAAATACTTTTGAGGTAGGAGGAGTTCCATTTTATGTATACATTCCTTTTGTTTTTTTTTTTTTTAAAAAAAAGCTAAATTTGAAGACACAAAAAAACTCTAAAATATAATTGGAGGATGATGGGTTAATTTCCACCGCAATTAAAATTTCAATTTGAAGTACTTTATAATATAATTTTAAAAAGCTAGCAGTTCTGTAAATTCTGAGTACATATAAAGCTTTGAAATCCTTGACTTTTCTTACCTTTGTTTAAGGGCATTTATAATTTTCGTACTTGTGGCTAATTTTTTAAAGATTTTTAAAATCAAGTATTCAAATTTGGCCATTTTTTGTGGAGTTAAACTTCAACAAAGAAAAATATAAATGCTATATTTTTGGAAATATTGTTGGAGCAGCTACAAATAGACTAATACTGTACCTAACTACATATAATGAAATTATGGGCTTGGCCTTGTTTTTTTTTTTTTTTTTGAAAAGGTTTAAAAAGCAAAAAAACGACTCCACTGGGGATCGAACCCAGAATCTCTGGTTTCGTAGACCAGCGCCTTATCCATTGGGCCATGGAGTCCTTTACCTGCTCTATCGAAATTAACACAATAATTTGAAAGTGAATGATAATACGTGAATCCTGATTTTTCCTGGAAAATAATTTTTAACAAAAGTGATATGGTACTGTAGTTAAATATTTCATGATTTAAGTATTAATTTATTGATTCTGATAATCATCAAGGGCTTATGAACTAGGCCTTGCTCACACAATTTTGTCAGCTAATCAATTACTTTACTTCTATTAAAGAGGGGGAAATAAAATTTTTAGAAAGCAATCACTTTCTTGGTTGACATCAAATGATAACCATGCGTACGTGGATTAATTTTAATAAAGCTCATAGCAACAGCTTAGCTACTAATTTGAAAAAAATGTAACTAAAAATATAGATTGTTGACCTATAGACCTACTTATCAGATTAGTTAACCTTTCACTATATTCTTAATTTTGTTAATTTTTCTTATTTTAATTCAGGTAATTAATTTTAAAAATCCTTAATTTGCGTTATAATTCAAATCTTAATATAAAAGTGGTTATTAGATCATTCTTCACCAGCTGATTATATTTTTTTAGTAGGGAGATAATGTTTCTTTTTTAGCATTAGAAAATGATCAATTCACAAGCATTTAAAAAAAAAAAATTGAACAAAAAGTTAAATAAAGGCTAACTAAGGTAGTAGTTGTAAGCAGAAGTAAAGCTGCAGAAGCATGCAAAAGATGGAATATTATCATTATCTTTGCATAAAAATATGATATCCTAATACATATTTTCATATACGTGGCAACATGCAACCACAAAAAGACATCATCCAGCCAGCAGATTTTTGCTTTTTTCTC
>CATIWO010010280.1:0-12469 GCA_949673435.1 Macaranga tanarius | reverse complement strand
TGATAAGGTGAGAACCTTATAGGTGTGACTTACTAGGTCCATGTCTAATTGGCAATGAGAATATAATATCAACACTTGATATTACTTGAAACTCTTTCAATCTAAATGTGAAAATCCCAATGATACACATTTAGTTCTCATAAGGTATGAGTGACCCCTAGCATTGGATATCACAGCTACCCAATTAGAAATGAATGCATGTATTGATTCACACGAACCCTCCAGTCATAATTACCGTGCACTAAAATCCATTCATTGAAGATCCCAATAAAGCCTAGAGTTAAGGTGCAGTCAAACTCGAATAGCTTCATCATGTTACCTCATCTCAAGTTCTATTCTTGATAAAACATAACAAACACCAGAAACCATTTCTAGTGCTGAAACTCTTTCAACAGGTTATGTTTGTTCTGGCCAGAAACTTATCCATCAAGAATAAACTTAGATAGGAGTAGGATCTTAACCCGGTTCACTTTAGGCAATGAATCCCATCTTGGACAAACACTCATACCTACATTCAACTGACTAGAGCCACCACACGCCATATACCCATACATGGCTAGCACATGTATATAAGCGGTAACAAACTCTAACCACTTAAATGTGGATGACCGTGATGCCTCAGGTCAAAGGACTATATGCACCATTATGATCTAGATAGTGATCGTTGACTGTAAGTGAATGCCCTCACAATCACATTTCTAATGTCACGTTCGATCCACCCAACACTTGAGCATCCACATGTCTATTCTGATATCTCATATCAAGTAGCATAAGACTTACTACCTCCCACTATTAGTATCACATACTAATCAAGGAAAATAGACAGAGGTGATAGTCAAATTAATATTAACCAGATATTAATTTATCGATTATGAACAATTTTATATCATATGTACTAAATAAATATGTCCTTATATTATCAACTCTTGATAATACATTTATTTAACATAATGCTAATGAAGTAATGCTTCAAATAAATAAACACTTTATTTAAAAGAACATTACATGGCCATTTGGGATAATTTACAATGTCATAATACAAGATTGCCTCTAGGGCATACCACTATACTTACATAAAATTTATCAATAAAATGAACATTAAGGTAGGAAAATAAGGATAGAAGACTAGTGGATTATATGTTAGCAATTTTTGAAAGTTTTAAAAATTAGGCATGCATCTTTCATGCTTAATTCTCATAATTTTAATTTATCTAGTACAATATAAGTTTTAGATTCCAAAAATAAATTTGCATATATGATTTTGAGAAGAATTTAGTGGAAAAACCAAAAGCGAAAGTGAGAGGAATTGGAAGAAAGGAAGACAAGAATAATGAAAATGATTAAATCGTTGTGTGCTAAAATATAGGTTTAGATTAAAAATGCCCAATTTAATTCCTAATTTAGTTAAAGCTTTAGTTAAGTACACTTACTATAGGCCTGTGTATTGGTCAGTTCGGTTCAAATTGGGGGAGGGTGGGGGGGGGGGGAAGAGTGGATTTTTAGTAGATTCATTTAAAGGGAATTCCTATCTCGAATCGAATCAAACAATTGTATTAATGCCCCAGTTTACTAGACCAAAAAATTCAGTCATTTTAGTTCGGTATGTCGGTTGGGCCCTATTTAAGGCTAGAATAGGAAAATAAAAAGAAAATTAATATTTTTAACATTATAATGGGCCAAGCCCATGTGTTTTATATAAATGAAATGAAAAGCCCTAGGAGAGGGGGGAGGGTGAATAGGCTTAATGAGAATTTAAAAGAAGATTAATAATTGATAGTCATAAGGGTAGAAGAATAAGAAAAACAATCATACAAATGCACAATGATTTAAGGAGTTCAGATTTTCAAACAATCCTACATCTCTACCTAACTTATCCCCAAGTTAAGATTTTTAACACCCACACCAATCTTATTATTAGATTGAGTTACAATAAGATGAGTTTTGTGGCTTAACTCAAACCATACAACAAGAGTATTTTTCTTGGCTCAACATAAAACCTATAAGAGATAACACCTCACTACTTACTTCTTTAATCCCCAAAGAAAGAGTAGAAGAAAGGAGTACCTATCTCTATCTCACAAACCCAACTCTCAAATACTTTGTATAAATGCAATAATTTTAGAGTTTGAATAAATGTTTAAAGACAATTGAATGTTTCACCAAATCATGTAACCTTCTTAAATGAAGTTAGAAGGCTTGTATTTATAGTGAACATAAAAAAACTAGCTGTTAAGAGAATCTAGAAGTTGTGCCCAACATATCCCTCAAAAAGTGCTTCAAAAGGTGACTTTTTGGACTGACAGATGCGTGCTCACAGTCATGATTGTGTGCTCATGATCGTGACCATAAAAAATATAGCTGTTGGAGTCGATTCTGCCCGTTATACTGCTTAGGTGTGTGCTCACGGTCTGAGTTACGACCGTGAGCGCACAATCATGGTCGCAACTTGTATGCTCACGACCATGAGCATGCAACTGTGAGCGCCCCAAAATTTTCATCGATTGGCTCATTTTGTGCAACTCGAATGCCCAATGTTCCTCATGGTTTGGGCACTATTCATTTACTATCGTGAGCACCCAAGACACTCCAAAAACTTCTATTTTTAATCCATAAGCATTAGGTTTCAATTGGGATTAATCATGTGAAGTTTTAGAAGACTTGTTTAGGCTTCAAACATCAATGCACATTTTCCTTAAGCTTGAGCACAACCTAGTTTATATTCACACTTTAAATGAAAACATTAGATATTCAAAATTGTTTGTTAAAATTAAAACTAAGGTCAATTAGATTGATGACCATGCAAATGTCCAACAATCTCCCCCTTTTTGACTTTGACAAATAATTTTGAATAAGAGGTAAATAAACCAAGTATAAGTGTGTGTTTTAATAATAATGTATATTCACACACTCCCTCTTAAATATACAAAAGAGTTTCTTAATAAACTCACCCTCAAAGTGTGAATCATATATCAAATATAAACTAAAAAATATACCAAAAATAAACTGAAAGTATACAACACTTAAAATTATATGCACTTACCATTTCTTGTATTAAACATATTCAAAAAGGTTTATACACATATGAATAATTTTTAAATGTACTCCCCCTTAGAACAATATGCATACATTTATTGATAATTTTCCCTTAATATTGGTCACACATATTTCACATATGTCACATATTTCTCCCCCTTTTGTCAAAGTACAAAATAAAAACAAAAGGGAATCAAGCAATTTTAAAAGAAATAAATTGCACAAGTAAATAATAACAATAGATATTTCATTAATAAAAGGGGATAAGTACAAGAAATGTAAGTTCTGATGATCCTTTGATGGCAATGCAATATAGAAAGAAACTTAAAAACAGAGAACTAGAAAAACATGAATCTAGAAAAGCATGAAGCATAAAAAATATCAAGGATCTTGAGGATCTTATGGAGGAGGTGGAGGATAAGTGAAAGGGGCATATTGGCATTCATAGCCTTGCCTATGGTAGAGATAGTGCACATCATACTCAAGATGATGTAAACGAGAATCAAAATGAGTTTGCAAATGATCAAGCCTTGTGTTGAAATTAGTTTCTAACAAGGACAATCTATTAAAAAATTTACCCAACCCATAGAGGATTGTCATCTTGAGCTTGAGGGCCTCTTGATGACCGTTCTCCTCTTATCTTTTTCCTTTAAGGAGGTTGAGTTGGTTGTGCTATTGGAGCTTCTTCTCCCTCTTGAGCTTGATATTGTTCAATTTGCTCAAATACATCTTCTTTTTGAATTTTTTCAACTTCTTCATTCTTCCAATACCAAAGGTTATTCACCTTCTTAAAAAAGCTTGCAATGTTTGATGAAGGTTTCATCAAGAAGAGTAGATGGAAGGGTTTCAAGATTAGAAGTGTTGATTTTAAAATGGTGAGCAAGCTTGGAAATAAAAGCACCAATGTAAATATTTCCAAATACACTATCACTAAGAAGCCAAAGTTTCTAGTGAAACAATCTACCCATTTCAATCTTATCATCATCTACCATGTAATGAAGAAGGTAAAGATCATCAAAAGAGATTGCCTCATGACTAACTCCCCTAGCATTGATGGAAAATGCAAGAAAGCTTTGAATGTACTAAAGAGACTTGGATAGAAAAGAAGAAGATTTAGTATGGCTGGGAACAAATTGAAATAAAAGAGGTTTGCATTAATTCATTTAAAAATTATGAGTCGACCAATAAGGATTGATTTGAAGAGAGACACCCCTTGTGAACCCAAAGATTGAATCAAAATCTTGAAAAGTGAGAAATCTATCCCTTTCCCCAAGTCTAAATCTCATGCTATAGAGAGGATTTTGATCATCAATGTAATATATTCTAAGGCAATAAGATGAAAGAAATTCAATAATAAGAGTATGATGGGTAGGAAGAATATCAAAGGCTATTTGAAAAAGACCTACCCTTTCAAGGAGAGTTTTGACTTCATAAAAAATTCCAAATCCCTCAAGTGTAGCTCTAGACATAAATCTTGAGGGAATTTGATTTCTTTGAGAGAAATCTTGCGCTCTTTGTCTAATTTGAGCATTTGTGTAGAAGAATGGAGGTGCTATATGGATTTGCTCTTTAGTAGCTTTTCTAAGATTTATAGAGGAAGAAGCTTCACTTTTTGAGATTTTCTTTGGTGCCATATATATATAATGAATTGTTCAAAGATAGAAAAGCAAGAATTTGAGTAGAGTAGAGGCTTTGGAAGAGGAGTAGGAAGGCAAAAAATTAAGATGGAAGCTTAAGAAAATTTGAAATAGACTAAGAATGAAGAAGAGTAGAAAATAGGATGATTTCTTTGAAAAATACATATGTATTTATATCTAAAATGCACAAATTATAACCATTAGATCAATGGTTAAGAATTGTGGACCGTTTTCCACTAGCAGCTGCGTGCTCACGGTCGAGTTGCGACCGTGACCACGCGCCCGTGAGCGCCCCAGGCGCTGGCGTAAATGCCAACCAACGGCTAGTGGCAAAAGTGCCGGTTGGTCCCTAAACTTTCAAAAGTTTTTCAATCAGGTCAAAAACTGTTTTTAATTAAGTCCTTCGGGACTAAATTGGCAAAAAAATAAGACTTTATTTTTGAAATTCATTTTTCAAAAATAAATTAAATATTTTAATCATGCAAATGCCAAGGATCACTAAGATGCAAAATTAATTTGGCTTTTTAAATAATTAATTATTTGAATTAATTTCAAAAATTAATTATTTATTAGCACTAAATAAATAAATTCATCAAAATACATAAACAATCAACTAAACTCACAATTAATCATATAAATTTTTTTAAAAAATTAATGCATACTAGCACAATCTAGCATACCAAGCTCTTGTCTAATAAAAGTAAATCTTTCTTCATTGAGAGGCTCGGTAAAAATATCCGCTAATTAGTTATTAGTATCAACAAAAAAAAGTTCAAATATTACCACTTAATACATGATCATATAAGAAATGATGTCTAATATCTATATGCTTAGTCCTAGAGTATTGAATGAGATTTTTACTCAAATTAATAGCACTTGTATTATCACACTTAATTGCAATGTGATAAATTGCAATGCCATAATCTATGAGTTGTTGTTTTTTCCATAGGACTTGTGAACAACAACAACAAGCCGCTACATATTCGGCTTCGGTTGTGGACAAGGCTACCGAAACTTATTTCTTGCTAAACTATGAAACTAAACATTGACCTAAAAGTTGACAAGTTTCGAAAGTGCTTTTTCTATCTAATAAGCTACCCGCAAAATCCGCATCCGAAAAACTAACTAAATCAAATGATGTACTTCTAGGATACCAAACTCCTAAATGTAGTGTACCATTCAAATACTTCATGATGCATTTTATGGCATTCAAATGAGACTCTTTAGGACAAGATTAAAATCTAGCACACAAGTATGTAGCATATATTATATCGGGTCTACTAGAGGTTAAGTGAAGGAGGGATCCGATCATACCTCTAAATTTCTTTTCATCAACCGGTTTGTCACTTTCATCCTTAGTAAGCTTAGTAGTGGTACTCATTGGAGTTTTGCTTGTCTTAGCTCCATCTATCCCAAACTTCTTAAGGATGTCTCTAGTATACTTTGCTTGGTTGATGAAGATCCCATCTTTGCATTGCTTGATTTGAAGTCCAAGGAAGAATTTGAGCTCACCCATCATGCTCATCTCAAATTCACCTTGTATTATCTTAGTAAAATCCTCACACAAGCAATGGTTAGTCGTACTAAATATAATATCATCAACATATATTTGCACAATTAACAAATCATTTGTTGAATTTTTTAATGAAAAGTGTAGTATCAATCTTTCCTTTTGAGAACCCCTTCTCTAATAGGAAGCTACTTAACCTTTCATACCAAGCTCTAGAAGCTTGTTTCAATCTATACAGTACTTCAGTTAATTTAAAAACATGATTAGGAAAATTATGATTTTCAAAACTGGGAGGTTGTTTAACATACACCTCCTTTTGAATATAACCATTCAAGAATACACTCTTCACATCCATTTGAAATAACTTAAAATCCATGTAATAAGTAAATGCAAGTAACATCCTAATGGCCTTTAACCTTGCAACGGGGGCAAAGGTTTCATCATAATCAATGCCTTCCTTTTGATTATAGCCTTTGGCCACTAATCTTACTTTATTCCTAGTAATAACACATTGTTCATCCAATTTGTTTCTATAAACCTATTTGGTGCTAATAATAGGATGGTTCTTGGGTCTAGGAACTAGATCCCAAACTTTATTTCTCTCAAATTGATTAAGTTCCTCTTGCATAGCAAGTACCAATATTCATCTTCTAAAGCCTCATTAATAGACTTTGGCTCAATTTGAGAGATAAAAGCAAGATTAACTAAAGGTTCAGAGGAAGATCTAGTATTTACCCATTTTGATATATCACCCATAATTAGATCCTTAAGATGATCCTTCTTATAGTGCCAATCTTTTGGAAGCTCCATATTTAGTGAGGATACTTCTTGAAGTTACTCTTTTAATGCTTCTCCTTGTTCTAATGAGTTTGATGCATCATTTTCTTCCAAGTTTATGTCTATGAAGTCACCTACAAAGTCATCAATAATGACACAATCCTTTCTCAGATCAAGTGGGTTAGATTCATCAAATACAATATGCATGGACTCTTCAACTACTAGAGTTCTTTTATTAAAGGCTCTATAAGCTTTAAAAGTGATGGAATAATTAAGAAATATTCCTTCATCCGCTTTGGAGTCAAATTTCCCAAGGTTTTCCTTGGTATTTAATATGAAGCATTTGCATCCAAATACTCTTAGATATAAAATCTTGGGTTTTCTTTTATTCCATAGCTCATAAAAAAATTTATTTAGAATGGGTCTTTTAAAAGCACAATTTGAAATATAACAAGTGGTATTGATGGCTTCCGCCCAAAAGTATAGTGGTAACTTATACTCATGAAGCATGGTTCTAGTCATCTCTACAAAAGTTCTATTCTTCCTCTCAACAACCCCATTTTGTTGTGGTGTTCTAGGAGAAGAGTAGTTGTGAAAATCCCATTTTCATTGCAAAAGGAGTTAAAAAATTCATTTTCAAATTCGGTTCCATGATCACTTCTAATGCTAGTAATACAAAAACCTTTTTCTTTTTGAACTCTTTTTGCAAAACTTTTGAAAGCATCAAAGGCATCATTCTTATGAGCTAAAAAGTATACCTAAGTAAATCTAGAGTAATCATTAACAAAGACAAATGCATAATGCATTCAACTTAAACTAGCTATTCTAGTTAGTCCAAATAAATCCACATGTAGTAGCTCAAATGACCTAGAGGTAGAGACTCTATTTTTGAGCTTGAATGATGATTTAGTTTGCTTCCCCTTTTGACAAGCATCACATATCTTGTATTTAGTGAACTTGAGTTTGGGTAACCCATTCACAAGTTCATTCTTGTTAATATCATCAATCAATTCAAAATTAGTATGTCCTAACCTTCTATGCCATGTCCATATATTATGGGAAATATATATTAAACATTTATGCTCCTTATTGCACATATCATTTAAGTCAATAATATATAAATTATCAACTCTTTTACCTTTAAAAATTACTTTGTCATCATTAAGGTTACTAACAAAGCAATTTTTAGGATAAAAAGTGACTTTATTTCCCATATCACACAATTGACTAATACTAAGCAAGTTATACTTTAATCCATTAACTAGTAAGATATGATGAATAGAGAGAGTTTTCTGGTTACTTATCGTGCCAATTCCCATAATCTTCCCTTTGGCATTGTCTCCAAAAGTGTCTTTATCTCCCGTTATGTATCTTCAACATCCATAATCTAGGTACCATTGACTTTTGTTCTTGGTGGATTTCAAGCACACCTACACAATGAAAAATTAAGCTTTCTTTTGAACCTAAACCTTAAGTGGTCTAGGTTAGTTAGTCTCATAATAATCCAAAGGCAATAATTGCAAGTGCAATTTTCTATAATAGCACACATTGCTAGTATACCTAAGAGTCATACAATAGAAGCATCTTACATTTGTAAATCTATTAGGTCTAGATGCATGCTTTCTATAATGCATATTGACTTTGGAGTGTATGTGAGAGTGTTGTGTGTATCTTCTATTGGGTTTATAGGTTCTTGAACCTATGTGAGACATACATTCATAAGTATGTGATTGATGGTGTGAGATTGCATGCTTAGGTATATGTTTTTTTTATGTACATAAAAGCATGCTTTGGTTGAGGTCTTTTGGCTTGTGTCTTAAATATTTGATCCATGGAAGGATGAGTCTTAAATGATTTAGCTCTAGATGTATGAGACTTTTTAGCCAATGTTGGTACAGTCTTGGTACCACTAGTAAATGCATGTGAAGTGTTTATTCTAGCCACGATAAACATATTTTGATTAGATGATGATGAAGGAGTATTGCTAGCATATCCAAGACCACATTTATCTCTATGACCTTTTTGTGATACTAGAATATTATCAAGACTTTCTTTTCCTTTATGAAATTTGGAAATGGAATTCTTTAACTTAAGTATCTCCTTTGAAAGGTTCTCATTCTTTTCTTTGCTTTTATCAAGCTCACACTTTAAAGAGCTAGAGGTTTTCAAGTCATTTGAGAGTTACTTATTTGATGAAATTATTTTAGAAAATTTGTTTTTCAAAGTCTCAAATTCTTTTGACATCTTTTAAAACTTTTATTTGTAAAACTTTTTCTTTGAAGGAAAATTCTTGGATTTTAAAATAAGTTTGCTCACAATAGAGCTCTCTCTCATCATCATCATTATCACAATTAAGTTCATCATCATCACAATAAGAAAAATAAGAAATGGATGGTACCTCTTTGTCCTCAAGAGCCATGAAGCATAGATTGGCCACTTCTTGGTTCTCCTCCTCCCTTTCGGAATCAGATGAATCATCCCAAGTAGCTTTGAAGGCCTTCTTCTTTTCTTTCGCTCCTTTTCTCTTGAACTTGAGCTTTGGACATTCATTTTTTATATGAGCTGGTTTCTTACATTCATAGTAAGTGACTTCTTTTGGCCTCTTTCCTTTATTCTTCTTATTGTCTCTTTGTCTTGATAAATTTTTCTTTCTAAGAAATTTCTTGAAACCTATAGTGATCATAGCTATCTCATCATCATCATCATCACTAGAGTCCTCAAGACTTTCTTCTTCACTATCATCTTGAATAGCTTTTAAGGCAATTCTCTTTTTCTTCTCATCTTTCTCCACTTTCTCTTCCTCTCTTTGCTTTAGAGTGAGCTTATGAGTCAATAATTTTCTAATAAGAATATCAGTGGAGAGCTTTGACAAATCATGAGCTTCCTCAATACAAGTGACTCTTAATTCCTAATCCTTCTTGGGTAGTACTCTTAAGATTTTTATGTTGACATCTTCTTTTAAATAATGCTTTTCTAATTCCCTCAAGGTTGTAAGAAGAGCATTCATTCTATTTGTCATTTCGGTGATGGATTCTTGAGGCTTCATCTTGAATAGCTCATATTCATATACATAGAGTTGAACCTTCTTACTTCTCACTTGAATATTTCCTTCATAGTGGTTCTCAAGAGTCTCCCATACTTCTTTAGCATAAATGCAATGTTGTACTTTACCACCTTCTTCTCTAGACATAGATGCAAGAAGAATGGTTATAGCCTTCTTGTTCTTGTAGTTATCTTCTTTTTGATTTTGGCTCCACTTGGCTCTATTTACAAGCACTTATACATTATCAACTTCTTGGGTTAGGGGACTCCATCCTTAAAGCACTACATTCTAAAGTCTAATGGAATCACTATCACGATATAGCTCCATCTTGTACTTCCAATGAGGATAGTCATTTCCATCAAAGAATGTCTAAGAGATTGAAAGTTTAGAAATTCACTCCCTATGATCTTAATTCTAGCAATAACGTACCTAGAAATTAAGCACTGATACCAATTGAAAATCCCTAGAGCGGGGTGAATATGGTTAATGAGAATTTAAGAGAAGATTAATAATTGATAGTCACAAGGATAGAAGAATAAGAACAACAATCATATAAATGCACAATGATTTAAGGAGTTCAGATTTTCAAATAATCCTACGTCTCTACATAACTTATTCCCAAGTTAGGATTTTCAACACCCACACCAATCTTATTACTAGATTGAGTTACAATAAGATGAGTTTTGTGGCTCAACTCAAACCATATAACAAGAGTGTTTTTCTTAGCTCAACACAAAACCTATAAGAGATAGCACCTCACTACCCACTTCTTTATTCCCCAAAGAAAGAGTAGAAGAAAGGAGTACCTATCTCTATCTTACAAACCTAACTCTCAAATACCTTGTATAAATGCAATAATTTTAGAGTTTGAACAAATGTTTAAAGACAATTAAATGCTTTACCAAATCATATAACCTTCTTAAATGAAGTTAGAAGGCTTGTATTTATAGTGAACATAAAAAACTAGCTGTTAAGAGACTTTAGAAGTTGTGCCCAACATATCCCTCAAAAAGTTCTTCAAAAGGTGACTTTCTGGGCTGACAAATGCGTGCTCACGGTCGTGATTGTGTGCTCACAACCATGATCATAAAAAATATAGCCGTTGGAGTCAATTCTGACCGTTGTGCTGCTCAGGTGTATGCTCACAGTCTGGGTTGTGACCATGAGCACACAATCGTGGTTGTGACCTACATGCTTGCGACTATGAGCATGCAACCATGAGCGCCCCAGAATGTTCGTCAACTGGCTCATTTTGTACAACTCAAATGCCTGATGTTCCTCACGGTCTAGGCACTATTCACTCGCGACCGTGAGCACCCAAGACACTCCAAAAACTTCTATTTTTGATCCATAAGCATTAGGTTTCAATTAGGATCAATTATGTAAAGTTTTAGAAGACTTATTTAGGCTTCAAACATCAATACACATTGTCCTTAAGCTTGAGCACAACCTAGCTTATATTCACACTTTAAATGAAAATATTAGATAATCAAAATTGTTTATTAAAATCAAAACCAATGTCAATTAGATTGATGATCATGCAAATATCCAACATGATAAGTACAAAAAGGCAAGATACTAGCACTGAATGTTTGTATATTTCATCAGTATAATCGATAGATAAAAAAATATTTAATGGATACAAAAAGAAATTTCTGAGACTTCCACTTAGAAAATTTGGAAGTCAGCCAGAAAAGCTTCTACCAAAAAAAAAAAAAAGAAATTTATGAGACTTTCACCTAAAATATCAGAAGCTAGCCACGGAAACTTTTACCAAAAATAAATCAAATATAATTGAGGCTTAATATCATGTAAAAAAAACTAATTGCAAACAGAAAATAATTCTTGCACCCAAAATATTTACCATTCCTACATTTTTAGCACAATAATAAATGTATAGAACTAGCAACAATTAGTAATCGGAATTAAAAAGTAAAGCAGAAATGAAGTAAATATAAGCAAAGTGAGCTCAGATTTTAAGTTTTTAAGCCACGGTAAAAATACAGCCATAATTTCTAGTAACATAGAACTAAAGAAATTTCAACTAGCATTTTCACAGAATCAGAATAACTTGGGTGGAAGCTTAACCATTGCCCTATAAAATAATTATGCAATAATACTAGCACCTTAAAATTAAAATCTAAAAAGCAAAGCAAAAATGATAGTGAATATAAGCAAAATGGGCTAAAATTATAAGTTTGCAGGTTATGGTAAAAATGAAGCCATAATTTCTAGCAACAAAGAAATGCCACCAAAGAAATTTCAACCAGCATTTTTATAGACTCTATTAGGGGTCATTTTCAAAATACTGATGGCTAATGATAAATCCATGAAAATATCTCACCATTAAAAAAGATTAATGAAAAGAAATGATTTTCAAAACATTTCAGAACCATCTGAAATGCTAAAACTTTACCCGATAACCAATCAAACCTTTTTGGGACCAAACCGAATTGTAAACAAACCTTT
>CATIWO010010252.1:0-10030 GCA_949673435.1 Macaranga tanarius | reverse complement strand
AGGTATTTCTATAATATTAAGTGTTAATATTATTTTCCATTACCATTTAAACTTGAACCTAGTAAATCACATACATAAGGGTTGCACTTATGGAGATTAATATTAATTTGATTATTAATTAAAGAGTTTAATTAATTAATTGAATTGGATTTGCGCGTATGCGGGGATCTGCATATCCCAAAATCTAAATTCAAAGATTAGGACTTATATGTAATTAAATAAATATTAATTTGGACTTAATTTAATATGTGATATTAAGTTCAAAGACTAGATTAATATTTACCTCATAATATATTTCTATATGGGCCATGAGATGGACCTTGTATATTGATAAAGATGGACTTGACATGGACTTATGCATGGGCTTTATTTAAAGACTTTTAAATTAGCCCATAAATTGTCTAATTTGGTATGGAGTGGGCCTTCTCTAAGTGTAGAGAAGCCCATATGCCCATAACCTTAGGCCATATCTATTAAGTGTTAATGATATCAAGGCTAAGGTTATCCATGTAACCAAACATAACCCACTCACTAGTAAAGCAAAGCCATGCATATAGATAGAGTGTGAGACACTCAATCTATTAAATGCATGTAGCTTGAGTGTGAGACACTCAAGCTATAGCATTGTATGTGACTTGGGTGTAAGACACTCAAGTTGTTATTATAATATTGGTTTTGTTTAAGTTAGTGGAGAGTGTAGAGACAACACACTTATGCTATTGCACATTTGAGAGCTAATTTGATATTCCTACAAAAGAGAGAAAATGCTAGAGAGTTTCTTCTTCTTGAAGTGTAGAGAATACAAATATACACAATTATTGTGTGCTTTTAAAGACTAAACCATTATTGTACAAAAGTTGTACAAGTTCAAATCCATCATCCATTAGAGGTTGCTTCCTTGTTCCATACATCCAAGCTTAGAAAGGTTCTTGCAAGCACCTTGAGTCAAAGAGAAGGGGCTTGTGGCTAGAGCTTCACCATTCTTGGAAGTTTTCCTTGAGCAATCCTTGTGTTTCAAGCTAGATGCTTCACACTTGGGGAGCTAGGAGCTAGTAGATCAACATCAACTAAAGCTTTTCAAGCGTGCTACCAACTTAGAGTTTTATAAGTGTTACCAAACCCTTAGTTGCTAGGTCTTATATTATGAATGCATGACTTGGTTGTTTATTGATGGAGATATTGTCCTTGATGCATATTTAGTTATGTATTTACCATGTGATATGATCTATGGGCATAAATATAGTTTATATTTGATGCAAATGTTGTATACAATCAAAATTTTAAAATTCCGCACTTTTGGTTGTTACATGATCACACTTCCTTTCAGCTATTACCACCAAAAGTTATTCCAGTGGAAATATTCAATGAACTAAATTATAACTATTTCTCTTGCACAGGTTTCTCATCTTTATTAGATGATGTCCTTAATTGTCGTGACCTAGTTTCATCTTCAGTGAATGACCCAACTATTAGAGCCTTGTTACTCATGTCGTGTAAAAGGCAGAGCTTGAAAACCCAAGCAGCTCAAAAGAAATGAAGGGTGATTTATAAATTAAAAAAAATATAAGTAAGAAAAAGAGATAAATTTATGAATCGAGAAGACTTCCACTCTAAACAACAAGGAGAAGAGGAAAGAGAGGAGTCGATTAAAGATATGAAACAGGCGTAGACTTTATGACCAAACCTTTTCTTTATCGAAGATCTGTACCAGTTTACCTTAATTTTTATAATCTAATCACCATTTAATGGTTATGCTTATTGGCTTGGATGTTCAAGGTTAGCTTGTTTGCTTGCCGACTTTGCATTAATTGTATACAAGTTCTTTTTTACAGTAATTTTGGACAAATTTTCATGGAGTAAAATGCCTAGTCGTTGCATGAGTTCACGGCAAAGTTCTAGTCATCGTATGAGCTTATTTGAAAAAATATAGATAGAGAGCTTTTCTTTGTCGCTTAAAGACAAGAAACTAGAAGCTACTGTGCATTAGGTTTTCATGGCCGAAGTCTATTAATAGAGAATAAAGTTAGAAAAAGTTCCCTACAAACGATGCCAATTGATGAATGCCAAATCTCCTCCATACCTAGAAGCATAAAAGAAAAACTTGGATGAGCTTAGGATCCTCAATTCAGAGGTTCTCTGATACTTAAGTCAGAGAAGAAATTCATTCTCGTTATTCAAGTTATTTAAATTAAGAGAAATATGAGCCTATATATAGGCATACGAGAGACATACCTTTCCCTATTTGGATTAATATTCGTAGAATCCTTTTACTTTTATGATTGAATTTCCTTATCCTTGTTGGACACTAATTGCCCATATGGACATAGAGTCCTCTTTGGACTTGGATCTTTGGGTTTGGAACATGATCTTTTCTCAGATCTATTAGGAGTTTATCAAACCCTAATAGAAAATAGAATAATAAAAAAAATTACTAGTTTAGAAGGAGAAAATTTCTTAAAAAATGGAAAAATATAGAACAATCACTCCCATAAGAATTAAAAAAGAAAATAAAAATAAAATTATAAAGAAAAACAAATAAAAGCAATACCAATAACATTAAAAGAATATGAAATATATATTAAAAAAGCTAGAAAAATGATTTGGTAGTCCATTAACTAGTCAACATAGTTATAGTGCCTTTATAGTAAATAAACATTCAGAAAAAAAGAGAAAAAATAAGATTAGTTATAAATTATAAACCATTAAATGAATTATGTAATAAATTTTCTTATCTTATATTAAATAAATATATATTGTTTAAACAATTAGAAAATAAATTGTACTTTTCTACTTTTGATTTAAAATTAGGATTTTATCACTGTAAAATAAAAGAAAAAGATAAATATTGAATAACATTTATTACACCATAAGGATTGTACAAAATAAATGTTTTACCATTTGGTTATTTAAATAGTCCTGCTGAGTTGTAAAGATTTACTAATACAATGATAGAACCGTTAAAAGATTTTACTTTAGTTTATGTCAATGATATTTTAATATTTTCTAATACATTAGAAGAATGTTTTAGATATATATTATTATTTACAGAAAAATATGAAGAGAAAGGATTAGTGTTAGGAAGAAGTAAAAGTAAAATAGCAAAAACTAAAATAGAATTTCTAGGATCAATAATTAATAATACATGAATTAAATTATAACCTCATATGGCACAAAAATTATTAGATTTTCCTAAAAATTAACAGAGAAAAAGTAGTTACAATCTTTGTTAGGATTATTGAATGTTTGCAGAGAATATATTCTAAATTTGGCATATATTTTATCTACCTTTAATAAAAAAAATTAAAAAAGAATGAAAAATTATAATAGACAATAAAAGATGAATCATGTGAAAGATTCCACCCTTATTACTTTCAACAGAACCATGTGAATGGATAATAACAACAGATGCTAGTAATATAGGATAAGGAGCTACCTTATCTTTTAGAAAGAAAGATAGAGAATCAAAAATTTGTAAGTATAATTCAGGTACTTTTAATAAAGCTGAACAAAATTATTCCTCAAATGAAAAAGAAATGTTAGCAGTAATTAAAGCAATTAAAAACACACATGAAAGTAAACGGATATACTATTTATAGATAGATAAACTATCATTATCATAACAATTATTAACATAAAATATAAAATGATGAATCAATATTATGATAATAAAACTTCATGCATGTTTAAATAAAGGATCAAAGTATGAATAGGGAAGAGAACCTATAGAGAAATAGTTTTCTACTCATAAAGATGTATTACAAATATAAAAAAATTTATTGATATTTTTCTTTGATGTCCCCTACAAGTGAGAATACAAACTTATTTATTGACTTAAAAAGTAGGATTACTGGCTACCTATTCTAAAAGTAAAATATATTACATTACTGGCCCTATACTTTTATTCTAATAAAGACACACACTATAAAGACACTTCACTATTTACAAGGACATCCACTAAAGCTATATACTCTTATCTCTATATTCTATTTTTAGTACGAATTATTTTTGTTTGTTACTTTTACAAAATCTACTTTATCTATTACAATGATATATATATATATATATATATATATATATATATATATATACTCGTACTTAAAGAAAGAAGAGGAAACACACTTTTGGTTTAGAAAAGAAAAAGGGGTTATAAAGAATTCCTAAATTCTACATGTTGGAGATAATTTTGTAAGAGGAATTTGAAAAGTCTAAAACCTCTTTCAGGCCATAATCTTCAATTCTAAATGTACTAAAGATTCATTTGGTAAGTAATTTAACTGTTGTGGTTTATTTGAGTTAAGGTTTAAAAGATACAATTTTAGGGTTTAATTTCTTAAATTTTTAGTCATTGTATTTTATTATATCTTGAACTAGAAAACTCCAAATTAGATGTATTTTAATTCTCTAAAAGCTTTAAGAAATCCTCTATAACTCTTAAGTCTTTGGTTTTAAGCTGGTTCTATATTTATGTTGGTCTATTAGAGTAACTATTTTAATTACTTAGTTTTGTCAAGATTGATGGGCTCTTTATAGTTATTCAATTAAGGTTAAAGTTTACAACATAAACTAGACATATATATCTAAGAGTATATGAAATTTAAGCTTAAAATTCCTTTTCTATAATTCCTATTAATTTTTCAATGTTAACTCTAAAAATTGCCCCTTTAAAATAAATGAACTTGATTTATAGAATTAAGATTAATGACATAGTTTGCATATCATTTGGGGACTGCAAAATATAGGATGATAGTAAGTTTAATATTTTAATGAATTACAAAGCTTTATAAATTTAACGGAAGTTTGAGAAGCTTTAAGAGGTCTTTAATCAATTGGAGTATCAATTGGTAAGCTTTATATGCATTTGTGTTAATTGAAGTTAGGTTTTGGTTGTTGTCAATTCGTGCTATGTTTTCCCTATTTTTAGTCCTATAGTTTTTGCCAAAACTTGAGCTATAGAGCTTCAATTGGAGTAAGGTTAGATGCTCTGAAAACTTCAGAGAGTCTTCTACAACTTCTATGTTTTGAGCTTAGACTGAATCTATTGTTAAGATAGTCTAACAGAACTGGAAATTTTATTGCTAAGTTAATTTCCCTATATGACCTGTTAGTGTTCAAAAATTCATAATTAATGCTATACATGTCCAACTTGGGTAATTCTAATTGGAAATAAATATAGACACATAATACTAGCTTCTGTACTAAAATCATGATCATAGGGTTTTTGTACATGATATTTGGCCATATCAAAATTGAGGTAATAGATTATACAAGTTAATCTTAAGTGCATATGTGATATGTTGTATGTGTGTTTGATATATGGATATGTGTAAGAGCTACAAGAGGCAAGGAGAAGACAACCAACTAGGAAAACTCCTCTTATTTAAAGTTGGAAAGCACTTGTGGTAAGTAGTATTAATATAATGAATGAGATGTAAGTATATGTCATATTATTAATTGAATATTAATCTTATTTTAGTAATTGATAAATTAAGAATTGCATGTGAACAATAATGCTTGTGAGATATACCAAGTAAATATATAGTAGACTTGGTTTTGAATATGTACCAACATTGATAAGAAATGCATATGGATGATATAAACCACATTGATAACGAAGGAAATGTGTGAATCTTCCTTATTTATCATCTTTGGGTAATTGAGATTGAGAATATAGGTATATTGGATAAATTATAAATCTTGAGTTATGATATGGAATATGATTAATATTTGCATACAAAAGTGAGGTTGGTGTATTTGTTGTGAGGTATATATTGATGTATTTATTGTGAGGTATATGTTGATGAATGTGTTGTGAGGAATATGATTGAACATGGTAAATATGAAATGTGATGGTATTGAATTTGTGGTTGTAAGTGTGTATGTATTACGAACTTGAGTTTGGTTCATTGGATATAAATAATGCTATGTTTATGAGTAAATGTGGATATGATGTGTGATATTATGTCGATTGGCTAAGTGATCGTCGACAATATGAAATGTTGATTATGTTGATTTGCTAAGTGTCCGTCGATAAGATTAAATGATTATGTCGATTGGCTAAGTGACCATCGATAATGTGAAATATTGAGTATATCGATTGGCTAAGTGACCGTCGACAATGTGAATTATTGAGTATGTCGATTGGCAAGTGACCGTCGACAATGTGAAATGTTGAGTATGTCGATTAGCTACGTGACCGTCGACAATGTGAAATGTTGAGTAGGTCAATTGGCTAAGTGACCGTCGACAATATGAAATGTTGATTATACTGATTGGCTAAGTGTCCGTCGACAATATTAAATGATATTAAGTCGATTACCTAAGTGTCCATCGACAAGTTAAATGATACTAAATTGGCAATACTAAGTGATGTAGGATGTGGAACTATAAAATAGGAGTATAATTGTGAACATGGAAAGTATTTATTGTAAGTAGGGCTGAGCACGAGTTTTAAAGAACCTGAACTGCTCCGAAAAATCGAACCAAAAATCTGCAGACTGAAAATATCCGTTGACCGTTTGACTTTCTCCGAACCGAACTGTCCCAAAAATTTTTATTGGGACGGGTCCGGAGATTTTGAATTCTCCGAACCGATATCCGTTCCGAACCGCTACGAATTGTACCGAATTGAAGAACTGAAATTAGAACCGATAATTTAATAGAATTATATATATATATATATATATAGTTTCAATTTGTATATTCATTTTATTACTATTAAACATACTAATTTAACATTTAATCTAAAATAATAAATATCAATTTAATTAAATTAATTTAAATCACAATTAAATAAATATTAAATCAGTAAATAGCATTTCAAAATATTATAATATAATTTATGTTGAAAAATTTAAATTTATTTTCAATAATAAATATCTAATGTAATGTACTTTTTAATAGTTATGAGGTTGTTATTATTATTCTATGATATATATCATTTATATAATTTTTTTCATAAAAATATTTAATAATTGTATGGTATATTAGAGTATATTGTATATATGTTGATAAATTTTTTATAATAAAATATAATGATAAATAAAACTACTAAAAATTATTTAATTTTATAATAAAATTATGAAATGGTTTGTAATTTAATAATTTGATTTGAATTGTATCTTTATTTATTTTTTTTAATTCGGAGAAGAACCGATATCCAAACCGAATTGAACCGAAATTTTTAATTTGGAAAAGAACCGATCTCCAAACCGAATTGAACTGAAATTTTTAATCTCCGAAATGTCCCGAACTGAAAATTTGGAGCAATTCTGGAGTATTAATTTTTAAATTTCCGATAATATGGAGTAATTCCGGAGAATTGCATTCTCCAAACCGAACCGGACCGTGCTCACCCCTAATTGTTAGTGCATATATGAGGATATATATGATCCTTTATTTGTAAACGTGGATTATAAATGAAATGTTGTGAATGTGAGATATGAATTTGGGAAACATGAGTACAAGTGTTTTGTGATCATAAGTGTGCATTCTTTTATTCAAGGGTTTGATGATTGTAAGAATTTGAAGTAATGATTGTAAGAATTTGAAGTAATGATTGTAAGTACATGTATTTATCTATATATATATGTGAGTGTGAGATGAGGATACCAAATGATGTGTTGATATGTATGTACCTTGAACTTATGCTTGGAATGAGTTTGATGTTTATAATGCTATTGAAGATTTAGAAATATGAATATAGATTTTGAAAACTTGTACTTGATTGAGAATCATGTATTTGTGAATGTGTTTATGATGTTAGGTATGTTTTGAAGTGTTTTTAAGTTAGTATTGAGTTTTGTTTGAAGATGGGAGAGTTTACAATGCACTAAAGTGGTGGACAGTGAGTTTTGGCCAAGTTTGGGCTGCTCACGGGTTGCTCACGACCGTGAGGAAGCACCCGTGAGCAAACCAGCCCTCTTTAAATAGTAATTGGACAAACATTCACTCCTTACAGTCTTGCTCATGACCATGAGGAGCCCCTCATGATCGTGAGGCAGCTTGTGAGGAGCCCTGTCTCCCCTGTGATCACTTTCTTCTTTGGTGCTCAGATGATTGTGAAATCTTATGATGATTATATCCTTTTAACTTACAATGGTGATACATTATTTAATGATATGAAAGCTTGGAATTTGACCATGAATGCTATATAAAGTATTTGACTAATTAAGATTCCTTAAAAAGGTATAAGAGGATGTTAAGGTCTGCTTTTACTTAATAACACAAGAATTACACGATGATGAGTATATAGCTTAATTAGTTCTTGAGAAGCTAACATATAGATTTGTATTAGTAATTACTTACTGAGTAGCAAGCTCATTCCTTTGCATCTATATGTTTCAGGGCATAGTTAGATAAAGCTTGGAGTTGCATTTGATAGTGATCTCAGGTGGGCCAGAGGCGAGCTTGGTACATTCATCTATCCTCATTTTCATATGACATTTTGTAATAACATTATGCGCACAATTTAGCCATGAGTAATGTATGTGTTGAGTAGTAGACAATGTATGTGCATAAGAGTTTTTGTATATATGCATACTATTTGAGAAAAATTTTCTTTGTGCCACATGTAAGACTGTGATCAAGGGTATCACACTAGAAATGAATAACTAGCCAGTTATTCGTCCTCTTAGGTTGGCCATTCTTGCTTTTTAGCCAGCTAAAGAAATAGCATGAATTAGTTGTTCATCTATTTAAACTGACTATTCAAATAAAAGTGCATGATTTTGATGTTTTTGATCCAAATGAGTCCAAGAATATGTTTAAGGGCCACTAAAATCTTTGGGATAGTGGTTTGTTTGTTAAAATAATAACCTTAAATGCCTAGTGTAACACTCGTGTTTTGAATGCACTGTTCATGCATTATGAATTCGTGTCATATAAAGAGCATTGGTGGATTATATTTAAGGGTGGGAAATGTGTATGTTGGTGGATAGGGGCCTTATTGTAACTTAAGTTTGGGGTTAGATTGTCACAAATGAAAGTTGTGGGGTATTGTGTTATATGCCCAATTCATTGAGGAGTCAATTGGTTAATGTGGTGATATTTATTATTGTAGTATTATTATATTGGTTGTAAGGGTATATGTGTATTTATTGTTAAGATATTTATGTGATGATTATTAATAAATTTAAGGAGACTTTAGGGGCTAATGGTGGAGGCTTGTGATTGGTTGTGGTTATATGTGTATATTTAATGATGTTTGTGTAGAGATTTTGGGAGGTGGAAGAGAGTGAGTTTTTGAAAGATTTTTGGAGAGTTTTTAGTCTTGCTCCAGCAAACAATTGGAAGCCATTAGGGAGTTTTATACCCATTGAGGTCTATTTGGTAAGTTTTCTTTGTATTTGGATTGAATTTTGTTGAGTTTAATTGTAGTTAAATTCAAATAGGTTTTCCTCTATTTTTTAGTCCTGTTGTGATTGCCATATCTTGAGTTATACAACTCTGATTTGAGAAAGCTTTAATGATCTGGAAACCTCAGAAAGTCCTTTACATTTCTTATGATTTAAGTTTGTTTGAATTCTGTCGTTTTAAGGGGTGAATAGGGCTTGACATTTTCTTGCTGTTGGGAGTGCCCTATTTTGCCCAGTTGGATTGTAAAATCCATAATTAATTCTCTACATGTCCTAATTGAGTGATTCTAATTGGAAATTGTTGTAGACACATAACCCTAGCTTTGGTAACAATTTTGGGGTTATTGAACTTGTGTGAATATGCCTAGGTCTTGTTGAACATGGAACATTTTAGTTGCTTTTGGTGAGGTTAGAATGAATGGCAATATTTGCTTGTTGTATTGATGTATGATTTTGCATAGGGAGTGGCAAAGGAAAGGAAAGCACTCAATGCTATAGGAAAGGCTCTTTTTGAAGAGGAAGCAACTAGAGGTAAGTACCTATGAATACAATTGTATACGTATGCTCATATTATATGTGTAATGTTGTGTATTCCTTAAATGGAATTGAATGCTTATTTGAGTTGGTGAATGTTATGTGGAATGAATCCACCTTTTGTGTATTGGAATTATGATGAA
>CATIWO010010236.1:0-12680 GCA_949673435.1 Macaranga tanarius | reverse complement strand
CATAACTTACTAATTTGACAACTAGGTCCAAACTTAACTTACAAGTACACCCCTCTCTACTAATATGCACATGCCAAACTCAAATGCAACTCAAGACTCTATTCCACATGTCATAAAAATACATACATGAACAGTGCATCTGAAAATAATGGTGTTATACTGAATGTCGATCCTAGCATAAAGCCAGTTTTACAGAAAAAGTGAAATTTTACCTTTGAGCGACAGGTAATTATAGCTGCTGAAACCAAAAAATTATTGGAAGCAGGTTTCGTGAGGGAAGTTTTCCACCCCGAATGGCTGGCCAATGTAGTTATAGTGAAGAAGTCAAATGGGAAGATTCGTATGTGTGTAGACTATACAGACCTCAACAAAGTATGTCTGAAAGATAACTATCCCTTACCAACCATTGATCAGTTGGTAGACTCAACGACATGCCATAGAATGTATAGCTTCATGGATGCAGCTCAAGGATACCATCAGATTCCCATGAAGAAGGAGGATCAGGAGAAAACATCATTCATTACTCACCAAGGGTTATACTGCTACAATGTCATGCCCTTCGGTCTAAAAAATGCAGGAGCTACCTATTAAAGGTTTATGAACTTCATCTTTAAAGGTGACATCAGAAAGACAATTGAAGTATACGTGGATGATCTTATCATCAAAACCAGGAACTCAGAAAGTCACGCCAAGGACCTGGAACGAGTATTTCAAACTTTTGATCATTATAAAGTAAAATTGAATCTTGATAAACGTGTTTTTGGTGTCAAAGTAGGGAAATTTTTAGGGTTTATGATCTCCCAGAGGGGAATCGAGGCTAACCCTGAAAAGATACAGGCCATACTCAATATGAAGGCCCTAACAACTCTGAACGAGCTCCAACAATTAAACGGATGCATAACGGCACTCGGGCGATTCATGTCGTGTTCAGCAAGAAAATGCCTTCCTCTCTTCAAGGCATTAAAAAATATCAAAAAGTTTGAGTTGACTGTCGATTGTCAATCAGCATTCGAAGACATCAAGAGGTTCTTGACCTCACCTCCTTTGTTAAGCAGACCGGTGTCTAGAGAAGACTTGTATTTGTACTTATCCGTAGGCAACGCATCCTTGGCGTCTGTCTTGGTACGAGAAAATAAGGAATTACAGAGTCTTATTTACTATGTCAGCAAAGTCCTCAGAGGATTAGAGGTTCGGTACCCAAAAATGGATAAGCTAGCTCTAGCTCTCGTACACACATCCAAAAAGCTTCGACATTATTTCCAAGCATATAGGATAATAGTACGGACTAATCAGCCTCTCAAGAAAATTCTACAGAGGCCAGAAATGTTAGGCAGACTTGTTCAATGGTCAGTTATTCTTAGAGAATATGATATAGCATACGAACCATGAAAGGCCATCAAAGCTCAGATACTGGCTGATTTTGTACAGGAAATAACTATTTTGGATCTTGGCAACGAAGAGAGAGAAGAATGGCGAATGTTCATAGATGGGGCTGTAAGGAAAAATGGATCCAGAGCCGGAATTATCTTAATAGGGCCTGAAAGGGTCAGAATAGAATATGTGGTTCGAATGGGATACCATGCCACTAATAACGCAGCAGAATACGAAGCCTTGGTTATGGGATTACGTTTGGCTAACGAAGTCAAAGTAGAAAATCTCAAAATCCTTTGCGATTCTCAGCTTGTTGTAAACCAATTGAAATGAGCCTTTGTTACGAAAGATTCTAATATGAGCAAATATTCAGAAAAAGCTCGTGAGCTCTTACAACGGCTTGAAGAACAGGGGGACACTGGAGCATTATTCAAATTCCTAGAGAGGAAAATGAAGCGGACTCACTAGCAAAATCAGCGGTAGAGAACGAAGCCGCATTCCAAAATACAAAGCTCAAGGAGGTTCTCACCACTCCAACTATCAAAAAAAAGGAGGTATTCATTACTGGCCAAATCGATAATTGGACTAAACCTATTATTGAATATCTGGAATCCAGAGTTTTGCCTGAGGATAAGAAGGAAGCCAGAAAACTCCGAATAAAAGCAGCTCAGTATTCACTACAGGAGGGAACCCTTTATCAAAGATCATTTAGCCACCCATGGAGTAAATGCGTAACACCTGACGAAGGAGATTATGTACTCCGGGAAATACATGAAGGCATATGTGGAGCCCACGAAGCCCAAGCAACATTGGTCAAAAAGGCTCTCCTGCAGGGGTATTATTGGCCTACAATGGCGAAGGATGCTCAAAAGCTCGCATAACACTGTGAGAAGTGTCAGAGGCACTCTCAGCTTTCGCATTTACCAGCTCACGTCCAAAGTCCCATTGGAAGTCTGTGGCCTTTCGCATTATGGGGAATGGACATTCTTGAACCTTTCCCATTAGCATCGGGACAAAAGAAGTTTCTCATCGTCGCCATAGACCATTTTACAAAATGGATTAAGGTAGAAGCAGTTCCAATAATAACGGAGGCCAGGATTCATAACTTCTTTTGGAATGAGGTGATATACAGATTCGGCATTCCCCATACTCTCATCACAGACAATGGAAAGCAATTTGATAATGAAAAATTCAAACAATTTTGCTCAGACCTCCATATAAAACTACGGTTCACTTCGGTAGCTCATCCCCAGACCAATGGTCTAACGGAGGTGACTAATCGGATAATCTTGCAGGGCATCAAGAAGCGTCTAGGCGATAAAAAAGGAGATTGGGCTGATGAATTGTATAACATCATTTGGGCATACCGAACAACCCCAAGAAGCTCCATTGGGGAATCGCCTTTCCGATTGGCATATGGGATGGATGCAGTAGTTCCTGTCGAGATCGGATCCCCATCACGAAGGACCTCTAAAAATTTTGAGAAATCAAAAAATGAGTGTAATGCTCGCATCTCCCTAGATCTATTGGAAGAACGACGAGAGCAGGCTTTATTGATAGTAGAGGCAAGACGCCATCAAATAGCTCGGTATCATAATAGCCGAGTACGACTCTGCGACTTCAGCATTGGAGACTTAGTCTTACGAAAGGCCAAAATCGGAAGAGGAAATGCTTGAACAGGGAAGCTAGGACCTACGTGGGAAGGCCCGTACAAGATCACGGGAAAAACTGATAATGGTGCTTATACGCTTCAAAGTCTGGACGATAGAGACATTCCCAGGTACTGGAACATAGAAAGTTTAAGAAAATATTACCAGTAAGAAATTGGTAATAATTAGTTACTAGCCTAATAGCCAATTGTACCTCCCAGAATAAAAGCTCCAAGAGAGCACGAGTGTTTTACTCCCATTCAATAAAAGCTCCAAGAGAGCACGAGTGTTTCACTTCCATTCAATAAAAGCTCTAAGAGAGCACGAGTGTTTTACTCCCATTCAATAAAAAGCTCCAGGAGAGCGCATATAGGTTCCATACAACTTCATTTTTTATACAAAAAATGATTCATGAAGATCTTTATTAGAACTGTTAATGAAAGCAATCGCTGTATACTTTCTGCTAAACTAGTCAACGGGTTCGTAATTATTCGAAGGCAAGACTCACGAATGCTTAATGTTCATATGAGATCGCATTAAAAACTTCAGGAACACGTATAAAATGATTTCAAAGAGAAAATATTCATTAATAATAGTACGATTACAAAAAGCTCATTACAAGTTATGCTATGATTACTCCTCTCTCTGAATAGGAAGAGCGAGCACAGCATCATTCGAGCGCTCTCCGGATCCCTCAACTTTAAAAAGTGGAGGAACAGAAGGCCCTTCAGTAAGAGGAACGAAAATGGCGGGTTGACTAACAGAGGAAGCTCGCTCTCTTCTTATAATATCACCGAGCTCCCACAGAGTGAACTTTATTATTGGAGTGAAGTTAAGATCAGCATGCTAGAGGGAAAGAACTCGTTACGTTTCAGCTTTCAGTGATTGAACAAAGCTCGTTGTGAAGTCTTGAAACTGTTTTATATAACTCTGACGATTGCTAACATGTTACCGATTTTCTTTCTCCAGATCCGCAACCTTCTTAGCCAGTTCTAGTACTGAGGCTTGCAGCTCCTCGTTCTCCTTCTTCTCCAGATCTAAGCTCGATAAAGCACTAGCTTTTTCAGCACGAAGTGTATCAAAAGCTTCTTTCATCGAATGAAGTTCACTTTCATTATCAATCTTCAGTTCGTTGATTTTTAAATCTCTCAGATTGCATCCACTCTTATGAATATAATGAACCTCGTCCATTTTTAAGAGTCCTTGAGCAACCTACAAAGAGGAAAGAAATTTTTACATTAATGATAAAAAGATAAAAAAAATAAGTACCAATACCGTACCTCAAAAAGGCTCAGGAACATTTGACTTCGCAGCTCAGTCTCATCCGTTCCGTCCCATCTGGCCATATCTTTCTTAAACCTAAGACATTCAAATAGATGATCGTGGATCACAGCGGAGTTAATGCTCGGGTTCTCAACTTTCTTGTCTAACCAGGTAGCAGGGTTCGGGCATCCCTCTATTCTCGGCCTTTTGACGAGAATTTCATCGCCTTTTATTATAGGTTCGTATGTGTCCTCCAAACCTCGAGGTCATTTTCCCTTTTGTTTCTCAGAGAGTTCATTGGCTCTTTCTTTGGGGAAGAGATTGATTTCGTAATCCTCGATGCGTAATGGAGGAATGTTGGTATCATCCACTTCAGGAGTCTCATCTACAACACCGTAAAGTCCCTCCATAAATTCATCAAGTAAATCAGCCATCTACAAAAAGAAATATCAGAGTTAGAAAAATACCTTCAGATTCAGATATACCACCTTTAACTTCATAGAGACCGGCATCATCTGGATGCTCGTGTCTATACACGAATCTCTTAACATAGAAATTGGCTCGAGCTCCAACATGGTTGCATTGTGCGAGGAGATCGCCAAGAAAATCGAGGTCATCTTTGATGTACTCGGTTGATCGTTTTATAAACGTGGCTTCGTTTACCCAGGTGGTTGGAATATTCTGGAAGTCCATTTTGTGTTCAATAATAAGGAACCGACTCCTCCAGGATCAATTAATATCGGGTAGTTTTCCTAACATACTAAAGTTGGCTACTGCGGATAGTGAGAAGGTCAAATCACCTTTCTTTTTTATCAAGTTAAAAAAATACCTATGCATGAAGATGGAGGGTTCGTGGCCTTGCGAACGGAGTAGCTCATAAAAAGCTGCCAAAAAATGATAGCCATTCGGATGAAGTTGTCCAGGGGCTATCGTGTAGGATTGAAAGAATCAAACTACAAATGGGTCAAGGGGAAATCTAAGCCCACCCTCTAACTGATCTACATAAATCACTAATCTAGTCTTTTTGCCCTCCTTGTTGGGATTTTGATGGGCTCTGAAGCTATCTCGGGCTTGGAATAACTTAAAATCAGTAGGAATGTTGAATGATGCCCTAAGAGGGCGAATACATTCCTTAGACAGTTATGGAGGAAATTCAGAAGCATCTAAGGGTTGTCTAGGGGCCATTGCTATAATTTTAAACGTAAAAAATATATAAAAACAAAATATCAGCGAAGAAAGGAGGAGAAGTCACCTTGGCTTTGGTGAGAATTATCGTAGGGTTTTAGCAGCAGGTTGATGGTGAGCGAAGGAAACAAATGAGACACAGGAAAGAAAATCAAATTAGAATTCTTAGAAATGATCGATGAATATATATAGCTAAAAGAGATATTTATCTTTTTCTTAAATACCCTCGATATTGACAAGCTTCTGTTTCTGGAAAGGCAAAGGGCACGCTTGGGATTTTGAAAGAAATGAAAAGACGCTTTGGGAAGCGAGAAGTATGGTGGAGTAATGACGGGTCTTGTCAAGTTTCAAAAAGCTGCAGTAATGATGGCTAAAAAATTATTTCGGATATCGAGGTTGAGGGCAGGTGGATTTGGTCATTATAAGCCGAATATATTAATTCGTTATATAACGGGTGAATGTTCAATTCGACGGGTACTATTCGTTGATATCTTACTACATATACGAGTCCCTCGAATGCTCCAAGACGAATAGGTGTTTTCATAAATAGACTCTTGGCAATCAGTTCGATTATTATCAAATGAATAAACGAATGATTCGAACATTCGTATAACCTTACCAACATTATCAAGAACTCATGGTTACTTGTATGTATCGGACGAATCCTCTGGAAGCAGACGTAATCAGTCTCTTGGAGAATTAAAACGAGTACCTTCGGAGTTCGAATGAATATTCACGAATACCGAATGCTTCCAGCATTCGTAGACAAGAACGCTGAAGTTACTTCGAACATAAATATTTGATACCATGGGGGGGGGGACATATGATAAGTCCCAGAATTGGCTCAAGTCCATAAAGAGTCCGAAATAGGAGTCTTGTTCCTAAAGGCAATCTAACAAGGAAGATTAACTATAGAACAAGAAGGATTCCTGTTTAGTCCTAATCCGAATAGGACTAGGAATGCCTCCCTTTATGCCTATATATAGCTTATGTTTCTCTCACATTGATTATCTGGAATAACTCTTCTAACTGGAAATAACTGGAAATTTTTAGGGTTTCTCATATTCATCTGTAAGCTGTCCATTCTCAACGTCAAAATGATACACTTCAATGCTGCTACTCACATTGAGTTCATTTAATATGTTAAGCAACAAGAGACATCCACATCATTCATAATAGCAAGCATCCAAAACCAAAGCTTTATGCTTTCAACCCAACAGTGATTGATAAGGAAAATTAAAGAGCACGTCTTCTGTAAGGAACTCTCTCGTAAAACACTAAAACTTTTAACAATTAGATTAAATTTGCCTTTGTTAGCATTGTGGATTACATCAATTCTTTTTCTCTAATGTTGCTTTCATGGTTTCATTAATCCAATTGTATTTTTTTCTTTTAAGTTTGAAATATTATTACTAGAAATTTCACTTTGTTAATAAATTAAAAGGAAAGAAAATGAAATTGATGTTTAAGTTTCAACATCACATATTTTTCTATTAACAAAGGCTAATTAAATATACACAGCCAAAAACATTACAGCTAATTTTACAAGTAATAACCAGACTGAGACCTGCCATTTACAACTACTAGCAAGGCTAAGCCTGGATTCACTTATTTTTCTTATGCAACTAAAGAACAGCTTTCTCGACAACCACACTTCTTGAACATTACATGATTTTTTTCCACAACCAAATCATTTTATTATTAGAAACAGGACTGAAATGCTAACATTTTGCTTCCAGCATCATTTCAAAGAGGCATGTTATTTGGAACAATGAGATCTTTGATCCACATGTATATTGGAAGCAACATAAAGTATATGAACCCTATGTTCCCAAGAATGAAGCGCACAAACAAACCACATGGATTTACTTTGTTCTTGATATTCTCTGCCTTCGGTCCAAGCTGCATCAAGAATATGTATGTATATATATATTAGCATTTAGTACACTTTAAAAGGGAAAATTAAGCTTCATCAAAAGATATTATTGTACTTATTGTGGCATGAAGCAACAGACTTTTCTCTTATAAAGAAGAATATATTAAGAAAAGAAGCATCATGCTGCTACCTCGAGGGGAGAATCTCCAGACGATAGCTTAACTCCAGTCACAACACAGCCCATAATCAAGCCATGTCGACGGACTCCACGGTACCATTTTGGACCGATTCTTTTGAGTTTGATGTCCTCAAAGCCAGCCTTTCTAAACCATTCAATGTAATCTTCTTCCTTAGGGAAGAGCATCCACATATCTGCAAAAAAGCGAGACAGCCAAAAGGTTGGATACACAGGACCTATCACACAGGCTTTCCCTCCTTTTTTCAGGACTCTGTATGCTTCCTTGATACCATGCTGTGGATTTGGCCAGTACTCTATGCTGAGGACATAATCATGTTATTAGATAATATACATAAATTCTTTTGAAACATAAGATGTAAAGGACATAATATCATGTTTAATGCTGACAGCTCTTAGGGTTTAGAACTCTTATGGCCCTGACCGGAATAAGTTAATGAAGCATTAAGTTTAAGAATAGCATTATTGTTGGTACCTGCCAGCAGACACATATCGATCTGCATAATCAGTGGGGAAAGGGAGATCCTCTGCATCTCCTTCTATAATTCTACACTCTTTCAAGGGCTCCTTCTGCCTGGCCTTGGCAAGCTGTTGAGGCGACTGGTCAAGAATTGTCACATTCTTGGCATCTACTTTCTTAACAATACCCAAAGTAGAATAACCAGTACCACCACCAACATCTACCACTGTCATATTCCTATCATTAAGGTCAGCTTCCTCAAGTGCCTCGTCTCTCATATCCTTAGACCAGACAAGGAATGTGAGATGATCATATGCAATGGACAAGAATCTATAGAACCAGTAGGCCTCTTTTTTATGTTGTATGAACCTAGGCTGTGAAGCATGCCTCGAAGAAGATGGCGTTTTGCTTCTTTGACTGGCCATGACATGGGAATCCTTGAAAACCTGGAAAAAAAAAGAAAATCTGTGTAATCTGATACTTAACATTGATTTGTAAACTTCTAGCTATTTATGGCAAAATGAGTTTGTTAGATATGGATCGGATATAACTGGTTAAAAAAAAATGACATAATTCATGAACGAATAATACGTCTATCTATTGAGACATATAATTTCTAAAAGGAACGCGATAGATGTCGCGAGTACGCCACATCTATCGCGAGGGGCAATAACCATTTTGCCCCCCATTGTACAGGAGGCCAGAAACATTTGAGAGGTAAAAATATAATTTAATATGTCAAATTATCTTTTTACCTCTAAAAATTTTTTCTCCCCTTTGAAATGGGGGACAAAATAATTATTTACCCGCGATATCTCATTTTACCCTTTCTAAAATGACCGTCCTAATTATACTATTCCTCATATAAATATTAAGGCTTAAAATAAAAATTTTACATTTTTTTTTTATCTTTTCTATCGTTGACGAGCACTCATCACTCTAAAAAAATAACATTATATTAATAACTAATGGCCAATTAATATTATATTATGCTCAAAAAATAATACTATATTAATACCATGCAGCTGTAAGTTAAATTGAAGCAAACAAAATTCTCTTTTTTTTAATGTTTATTATCTGTCAATTAATTGTTTTTAATTGTTTTTCTGCCTTCATTACACACTGATTTCAATGGAAAAAGATTCTCTTGTTTGCTTCTGCAATGGAAAAATACTTTCTTTTTGCTTTGTTTATCTTAATATTTTTTTAGCATAATGGATATGTCACTCTTGAATTTGACAATTTTTATTATTTTAATACATTTACTAATATTTTTAATATTTAAGTATCTCAATTTATAAATAATAAATTTATACACATATAAGAGATAAAGTAATAAATTAATATAAGTACAAATATTATATAATAAACTATAAATAAATTAAGGTGTTAATTTAATAAAATTTAAAATATACATAGCAATATGGTAAATTGTATGAGAATATATCATGCTTTTTTTTTTTTTTTTAGGGCTACAGCTGTAGGATATTAATATAAGAATAATGATACCAGTAGCGAACAAAATTCTCTTGTTTTTAGCTATAGGATACTAGTATAAAGATAATGAATCTGTCACAGAAAAGCAATAGGACAATGATATCTGTACGTGGGAGTAAAATCCTCTTTTTGGACCTCCTCTCATATTGATTGGCCCCTATCAATGGGTTAAGATTGTAAATTTAAAATAATATTGTTTTTATTCCTTGTGTGACATCGATGCAGATGTCTATAATTATCTAATCATCCATCCATACATAATGTGTACTATAAATAATACATATATTTAGTTCTAGTTTTGATTTTTTAGTTCGAAGTAATTTGAAACGGTTCAGAGTAATTTGAAACGGTTTAATTTGAATTTCAGTTAGAACTTAAGATTTTCAGACTCATCTCAATAAAAATTTTCGGAACAATTTGGTTCGAAAAAAGTCAAACGGTCAATGAAAATTTTTAATTCTAAAAAATTTCATAACAGTTCGAGTTCTCCGATATCCGTACTTAACCCTAGTTGTAGCTTTAATATATATAATTGCTTTATCTTAGGTCAGCGATGCTCATGATTTTTTCTTCTTGTAATCCAACGGCTTCAAGAGCGTTTGTCGGCCAAATACGACGGTGTTGTTTGTTTTCGCCTTTTTTTTTACAGAGTTTTCGCTGTTATTCTAATCTATATACTTCATTTGCCGACTAATTAGTTTTTTTATTTAATAATCTTAGACATTGCTTGATTGGAGGTAATGAGTCTTATAATGGAATGTTCATTACATTCCATGATCCATTACCATATTTGGTAGAGGAATTTTTTTTTGTTCCAGCGTAATGGAGATTACAGAGGGAATCATCATTACCTTCAAAGCTGTATTTGACAATCCCTAAAATATCTGTGTATTCCTCATAACATGCCTCATTCTTTATTTTAATTTATTTTTTATTTTTTTCTTATTTTTTTACTATTCCTTTTTTTTATTTTCTTTTATTTTTTCTTATATTTTTTTTCTTTTCCTATTTTTTTATTTTTATTTTCTCTTTATTTTTTATCTCTCTTTTTTCTTTCTTTTTATTTATTTTTTATTTTCTCTTTAATTATTTTTTTCCATCCTCTCATTAAATGAAAATAGTATAACCAAGTATAAGAATATAATACTCATTACATTACATTTGTTTTAACTTTTAAAGTTCATTCATTCCATTTTCATTACTTTGCTCATTACATTCTATTCAATTACCACCAACCAAACAAGGCCTTAGGCTTTGCTTGGTTAGAGGTAATGATGGAATGTCAATTACATTCCATGACCCATTACTACACTTGGTAAATAATTTTTTTTTTCGTTTCAACGTAATGGAGATTACAAAGGGAATTCCCATTACCTTAAAAGCTGTATTTGGCAATCCATAAAAAAATCTATGTATTCCTCATTACAATTCATCTTTCTTTTTCTTCTTTTTTCTTTATTTTTTTATTTTTTCCCTTCCTTCTCTTCTTTTTTCTTTTCCTCTTTTTATTTTTTTTTCCGTCCTCCCCTTTTGTTTTCATTTCCCTCTTATTTTTTTTTAATTAATGTTTTTAACCTTTCAACAGGTTTGTTTGTTCTTTTTAATGTTTAGGATATAAATATTGGGTTTATTTCCGAACTATTGATTTCAAAAATAAAAGTAAGTTTGTTATTTTTTTATTTAATTTTTATATTTTTAAGTAATATAAAAAAAATAAATTAAGAGAAATAAAAATTCATTTATAACCTACTAATGATTATGTAAGTAATGAAAATACATTTATTTTTACAATGATTAATAATTAAAAATTATTTGAGTAAATTTTAATTATTTTTATTAAAAAATTATTTAATAATTTAAATTTAATTTTTTTTAATATTAAGTATTGATATTATTGTATTATATTAATAATAGATAAATTATAAATTTAAAAGTTGAAAATAAATTTTTTTTAAAAAAATTATTACATTACATGAAAATAGTATAACTAAGCAAAAGAATGTAACACTCATTACATTATATTTGTTTTAAAGTTCATGTAATCAAACATGGTAATGGAATGATAAATACATTCAATTACATTACTTTACTCATTACATTTCATTCCATTACCACTAACCAACCAAGGTATTAGGGCAAAGAGTCGTATTGGACCATAAACTTTGGCCCAAAATTTGAATTGAATCTTCTTTTTTTTTTTTTTTCAACATAACTTTTTCTTTTTAAATTGAACTATATTGGATTAAAAAAATTATTATAAATAAGTTCTATAAATTAAATAAAAATTTAATTTTAACAGTTGACTAACAAAAATTATTTAGATTAATAAATAAAGTCAACAAATTGTTTATAAAAAATATATACCACCTAATTGTAATGTTTTAGAAATTTCTTAAAATTTTTAAGCCTACAAAATGATTTTTTTACATTTTTCTAAAAAAATTTTAAATTTTGAAAAAAATTATATATTTTTTAAAAAATTTTATAGACGTAAAAATTTTAAAATTTTATAATCAAGTGATAGATATATAAAAAATTTTATTAATTTTATTCATAAATTTAACTTTAATAGTTGAATATTATTCATCAATTTAATCTTAATAGCTGACTAATAAGAAGTTTATTTAGATTAATGAATAAAATTAATGAAATTTTTTTTCAAGTTTATAACATTTGATTTTGAATGTTTTAAAATTTTAAGTTTATAAAAAAAAACTTTTTAAAAATTTAAAAACTATTATATTTGCTTAAAAAATTTGAAAATTTTAACAATTAGGTGATATATATTTTTTATAAACAACTTATTGACTTTCTTTATTAATCTAAAAAAAATTTGAGTCAATCGTAAAAATTTAATTTATGAGACTTATTTGTACAAAATTTTTAAAAGAAGGCCTAAAATAGTTCAGTTTTGAAAAAAGTTCATGTTAAGAACAAAAAAAATATAAAAATTCAATTTAGACTTCAGTCCAAAGTTGAAGGTCCAATTTGACCCTTTGGCCAATAATCTTATATATTTATATCTATATCTATATAAATATATGTAACATCCGTGTCCTGGAACAGGATTACTATTCATTAATATGAATTAAGCATATTATTACTGTTGTTAATTAAATTTGAGGAATTAAGAATTGTTTGCCACTTTTATGAATAGATGATTTGGAGTTCGAATATTCAGTA
>CATIWO010010227.1:0-42886 GCA_949673435.1 Macaranga tanarius | reverse complement strand
CCTACATGCAAAAAAATTAAACAATATTTTCACTAATTATAACATGCAAAAAAATTAAACAATATTTTCATATAACAAAAAATATAAATAAAATTCTAAACAATAAATATTAACTAACTAATTATATTATATTCTATTTTTAAATTTAAAGTTTATATCATTTCAATATATATCATTTTTTTCATATATCTAAACCATAAACATAATATATCAAACATCCTAAAAATAATATATCAAACATTCTAAACATAATATATCCTAAATATAATATATTAAACAACAAACATAATACATAAAAATAAAAAATACCTATGCTTTGCTTGCTACCGAAGGAGCTCAGGAGCTCAGTTTATGATTTTGGAAAAAATTCTTACAAAAGAGAGACAATTTAATGAAGAAGAGAGGCTGGCTTATAAAGAGCAGAAAACGCTAGTGGGACTAGCGTTTTCTGCAGGAATTTATTCCCTCACGAGGGAATAGTGCAAAAACGCTAGTCCCACTAGCGTTTTTGCACCATTCCAGCATGGGGAAGGAGCAGCATCAGCGCCTGTCTCTGCCTCCCTGCCAGCGCCTGTCTCTGCCTCCCTGCTGCCTGTCTCTGCGTCAATTATTCAACGAAAAACGCTACTGTGGTAGCGTTTTTCACAGCCAAAAACGCTACTCACACTAGCGTTTTTAGTGTGACTGGGAACGCTACCCCCAGTAGCGTTTCACACACAAAATTTTTTGTCCCATGCGAAAACGCTGTTGGCAGTAGCGTTATCATTTTCTTCCTACAGGATTTCACCCCGTTTTGGTAAATATTTTCACTTTAACCATATTTTGGGAATTACTTTTGTGTACTACACTAAAATGGTAATTGTCCCCCATGTTGATGTCCTAATGTCACTCATATTTTTTTAATGATTGAATGCAAGTCATTACAGAGCATTTTATATTCCTTTGATGCAAGGATCCCACGTGTTTGTAGGCAGTGCATAGTACAATGCTTGTTGCATAGTAAAAATTTGTATACAAAATAATTGAAATTAATATAAATATTAATATTTAAATATTGAAATTGATATTAATTTTAATATTTAATTATTATGTAAAATTTGAATATATGTAAAAATTTATATACAAATAAAAAATTTAAATAGGTAAATGGTTGGGTAATATTTTATATGGGTTAAATGAGTTTGGATACCCTATGTATATAAGAAATTGATAATAAATAGGTAAATGAATAATTATAGGTCTTACTCATATATACCCAACCCATACTCACCCAACCCACCATTTGCCACCCATAATTGAGGTAAATGGGAAGAACACAACACCCATATACAAGTTTCTAAAATCAGAAAAAGGCGGATATTTAGGAGATGCCATCAAGTGGAATTTTACAAAATTTATAGTAAACAAGGAGGGGAAGATTGTTGAGCGATATGCTCCGACCACATCACCCCTTAAAATTGAGGTACGGATAGAGTAATATTATTTACTTTAAGGGATCTCCTGGGAACTTCTGATGTTCCTTTTCTTTCATTTCCTTTTGCGGAAAGATATAGAGACTCTGCTGGGAGCATCTTAAATAAATACTAAAGCTAGAATCATTGAGGAGCGTGATAAAAATGCTGTGCAGTTCAGTGGTGTGAACTGCATGTGTTTGTGAATTCGAATGCCAAGATTGAATGCATATTACTATCTGATTAATAAGTATGCATATATTATTCTTACCATCAATAATATGTCTTGTATAATTGGATAGTGAAACAAGTCTATCTCACGTCGTGTAAGCAAGCATGCAAGCATTTTAGAGTTGCCAATAGCATTCCAGGTTCAAAGCTCAACCATCTTCTCCACCTTTCTGCTACAAATTCTAACAACTTGGAGCAGCTCTAATTGACCTTTGAACCAGAAGCATAATTGGCCAATTTCCCTATCTTTGGTTGCAGCCAACTGAAATAACTTCTTTTTAATTAAACAATCAGCTTCGATACACGGCATTCTTGCTCTGCGTTGGTAACAACTTGAACACCCTGTCTATTCTTGATTTAATCTGTTTTTCCGGGAACTATTAATCATCATCTATGTTAAAAACGCAGAGCTGTTTTTTTTTTTTTAAAAAAAAAAGCATACAGGTGTCCTTATACTACACTGCATGTTTCATTCAAGTGACATTTCACACACACAATTGCACCTTAGATCCTCAACTTCTTTCTTCTCTTAAGTCCTTCCTTGATTTCTATTATTTCCAATTTAATCCTTCCTTATTCTGCAATTAAACCCTTACTTAACTTATGTTTCTTTCAATTTCATCCTCGCTTTACCTTTATTTAATTTCAATTAAACCCTCAACAATCTATTTTAGTCAAATTGATGCTTAATTAATATTTAATTAATAGTAGTAACTTCCCAATTTAAGTCTCTGAGGACATGGATGTGACAAATTCTATTAGTTTAATTCTTTTTCCAATTTAAAAATTGTTTAGACAAATTGTTGTTAATAATTGTCACCTATGATAGTTACTAGCTAATTAAATAAATATTTGATAAAATTATTTACAACTGTTATTGTTTATATATTTAATAACTATTATTGATATCAATCAGTTTTTGAAATTTTAAAATGTTACATGTTAAGTTGGATATCATTGTTTTCAATATATATATATATATATATACACTGTGTGCCGCTAACACGTCTTCATCATGGAAGCCGTGAGCTACCAACATGCCTTCATCATGGCATGATAAAGTTGTGTGCCATCATGCTTGAAGCCATTTGCTTTGTATTTATTTTTCTTGTATATCTTGATTTAGTTTATTCTTATTTTGTTGATTTAGTTTCTTGTTCTGTAATCCCGAAGTCAATGGGATTGTTCCATGTAATTTCCCTTATAGTTAGGGACTGTTGTATTATATAAACCATTTTTTGGTTAATGAAATTATAATAATGAATAAAAAATTTTATATGGTATTAGAGCAGGCCATCTAAGGCACACTTTTTCCCATAATGTCTGGTGATTCTAACCAACATTCTTCTACAAAAACCCAATCAATCACCACTAACACCAAACAAATCATGAATGATTTATCATCCTCATATGTCTTACACCCATTTGACAATCCGGGAATCGTGCTAGTTTCATGTCTTCTCAAAGAAGAAAACTATCCAACATGGCGAAGAGCCATGACCAATGCATTACTTGCCAAGAATAAATTTGGCTTTGTTGATGGAACTTTGCCGCAACCAGAACCAAATTCAACAGATCTTATAATATGGATAAAAAATAACTCCATAATTATCTCATGGATATTTAATTCTCTTGACTCATGTCTTCATGACAGTGTTGCCTTTTTTGATATTGCTAGGGAGATATGGGTCGATCTTGAAGAACGTTTGTCACAATGAAATGCACCTCGAGTGCACCAACTAAGAACTAAAATAGTAAATACATAGCAGAAGGATATGTCGATTGCTGCATATTACACAAGACTTAAGGGACTTTAGGATGAGTACAACGTTTATTCTCAAATTCTATCTTACACTTGCGGTTTGACCAAAGCAATTACTGTTGAGAAAGAAAAAGAAAAGGTTCATCAATTTTTGATGGGATTGAATGAAAAATATAATGTGGTAAGATCTCAAATCCTGAACACTGATCCCCTTCCTTCACTCGCCTGATCTTGTGCACTTGTTTCGTAAGAAGAAAGAAATAAGAAATTGCAACGACAAGAGGGGCAACAATTGTTGAAGCAACTGCATTTGCTGCATCCAAAAATAACCCGAAGACTATAGCACGAAGCAACAATGGTAACCAAGACACATCAAAGTTATATCGTGAACATTGTAAGAAAAATAAACACATAAAGGAGACATGTTTTGAATTACATGGCTACCCGGATTGGTAGGAAAAGAACAAAACCAAATCGACATGAGGAAAGATGGCAAATCAAACACAAACCATGAACATGACAAGACAATCAAATGGATCTCCAATCTGCGGCCTCACCAAAGAACAATATACTTAACTTATGTTTTTGGTGAATCTTGACAAGACACAGAACTTAAATCCAATTGTAAATTTTGCTGTTAAGGCAATTTCTCTTTCCAATGGTAGTGTCGAATGGATTTTGGACTCAGGTGCTCCTGACTATATAGCTTGCCAAAAGAGTATCTTACATAATAAAACACAAGTCGGTTTTAATCTTCCAGTTTCCATTCTAGATGGTTCTTCTGTTCCAGTTAAATTATATGGAGAAGTCACTATTAATCCTAACATTAAATTAAGCAATGTTTTGTATCTACCTTCTTTTTCTTGTAACCTCATCTACGTAGGAAAATTAACCAATGCCTTAAACTGTGTTGTTCATTTCTTTCCTACTTTTTGTATCTTACAAGACCTAGCCACGAGGAAGTTGATTAGCATGGGTGAGCTTAAGAATAGTCTTTATTATTTTAGGGCACTCAGTGTGACTACGGCATCTACAAATGCGGTTCAGGATACAAGCTTTGAGTAATGGCACCAATGACTTGGTCACCTTTCTTTTGATCGAATGTCTTCTATTGATGGTTTAAATCTTCATAAGAAGAAGAATTTATGTTGTGATACTTGTCATCGTGCTAAACAAGTTCGACATTCTTTTTCTAATAGTTCTATTAAGACTCATAAACCTTTTAAATTAATACATTATGATGTTTAGGGACCTTACAAAAATCCATCTTTGTCTAGTGCTCATTATTTCCTTAGTATTATTGATGATTTTAGTAGAAGTACATGGATTTATTTAATGAAAAATAAACCTGAAGTTGATCATTTGTTAGTCTCATTTATTGCTATGTTTCACAAGCAATTTGATTTTCATGTCAAGCAGATTAGAAGTGATAATAGTATTGAGTTTACCGCTCATAAATTTCAGTAACTTTGTCAAGAAAAAAGGATTGTTCAATAATTTTTATGTGTTTCTACCCCTTAATAAAATGGAGTAGTAGAGCACAAATATAGGCATCTCTTAGAGGTCGCACGAGCTTTAAAATTTTAAGGAGGATTACCTATAAAATTTTAGGGTGAGTGTATTCTTACTGCAACCTATTTGATTAATTATGCACCCACACTACTCTTAAATGGAAAAAGTCCTTATGAAATCTTATTTTCTCGGAAGCCAAATTACTCACGTCTTAAAGCTTTTGGGTGTCTTTGTTATACTTCGGTTATTCCAAAGTCTAGTGACAAATTTAGTGAACGACTCAATCCTTGTATTTTTATTGGGTATCCTTATGGTCAGAAAGGATATAGAGTTTATAATTTGATAACTTGTAGAGTCATTGTCTCAAGAGATGTCGTGTTCCATGAAACCATCTTCCCGTTTCAATCTCATTTTCTAATAAAATCTTCCATCTTATTACCTATACCTATGTCTATCATAGAACCTGACATTATAGATCATCATGAGCAGAGAGTTAATAGAGATGGTAAAATAGATTTAGTTGATTGAATTGATGAGTATAATACAACTAATGAGATTCCTCAAAACATTACAGATGATGAAAGGGTTGTTAATAATGACAATACAACCAATATATCTCAATATAGGAATGATCAAGCTACAATTTCTCATAATCTTCCTAATCCAGTACCCATTGCAATCACTCATCCTACCTGACAAAGAAAAATGCCAGTAACTTCAAGGATTACATTGTTGAATTGCTAGGAAATAATGGAGACACATCCCAATCTCATTCCAATACAGTTTCCTCAGGTAATTCTTACCCTTTATCTTATTATCTTTCCTACTCACATTTTTCTTCACAACATCGTTATTTTCTTGCGGCCATCTCAACCAATGATGAGCCAACATCTTATACACAGACAATTAAAGATACTCGGTGGTAGGAAGCAATGAAAAATGAGTTAGAGGCACTTGAACAAAACAACACTTGGAGACTTGAGGAATTACCTCATGGTAAGAGAGCAGTTGGATGCAAGTGGGTGTACCAAATTAAATACAAGTCTGATGGGACTATAGAATAATAGAAGGCACGGCTTGTAGCCAAAGGGTACACTCAAGTGGAGGGATTGGATTATACTGAAATGTTTGCACCTATTGCTAAACTCACTATTGTTCGTACCTTGCTAGCAGTTACAAGAATCAAATGTTGGACTTTACATCAGATAAATGTTCATAATGCCTTTATCCATAGGGATCTTATGGAGGAAGTTTACATAAAACCTCCACCGGGTTATTTATCCAATAATGATTCACGGTTATGTCGACTTCAGAAATCTTTGTATGGGCTAAAATAAGCCTCTTGGTAGTGGTTTGCAAAATTTTCCATTGCCATTCTTCGATATGGATTTACTCAATCCAAAGCTGACAGCTCATTATTCACAAACCGCAGAGGAAAATTTTTTCTTGTTGTTCTTATTATGTTGATGATATGGTCATGGCAGCCAATGACAATATGCATCTCAATAAATTCAAACGGTATCTAAAATTCTTAAATACTTCCTTAGTGTTGAAGTTTCTCATTCTCCCAAAAGCATTGTTCTTTCTCAATGAAAATACACTTTGGACATTTTATAGAAAGCAGGTTTACTTAGTGCAAAACCTTACCATTTTCCTACTAAACAAAATCACAAGTTAGCACTTGATGACAGTCCACTTTTTAATAATCCTAGCTCCTATTACTGTTTGGTAGGACGCTTGATTTAGTTTACCATCACTCGACCTAACATTGATTCGTTAGTTCATATTCTTTCTCAGTTTATGAATCAATCTTACTAAGGTCATTAGCAAGCTGCTTTACAGGTTTTGAGATATCTCAAATCAATACCAAGTCAAGGTATTTTCTTTTCTTCTACAAGTTCCTTATCACTTTTGGCCTATTGTGATTCGGATTGGGCAAGTTGCCCTTTAACCCGATGATCTCTCAGTGGGTATTTCATTTTCCTTGGCCATTCTTCCATCTCTTGGAAAAGTAAGAAACAAACGACTGTTTTAAGATCCTCAGCAAAAGTAGAGTATCAATCTATGACCATTACTGCATGTGAGTTAATTTGGTTACAGCAATTGCTTTCTGACTTAACTGTCTCACTTTCTTCTTCTCCTCACTTACTACGATAACTAAGCTATCATGCCTATTGCTAACAATCCAATTTATCACGAAAGAAAAAAGCACATTGAAATTGATTGTTACTTTGTTAGAGACTGTATTCAACGAGGCTAGTTAACTACCCGTTTCATTTCTTCGCGCTATTAAGTTACTAATTTAATTACTAAAGCTCTTGGCAAGCAACAGTTTCAATTTTTGGTTGGCAAGTTGGGCATTTGAAATCTCCATATTCTAACTTGACAGGGTGTATTGACTGCAAGGTGACACGCTTTTGCTTGAAGCCGTGTGCCACCAACACGTCTTCATCATGGAAGTCATGTGCCACCAACATGCCTTCATCATGGCATGATGAAGTCGTGTGCCATCATGCTTGAAGCCGTGTGTTTTGAATTTGTTTTCCTTATATATCTTGATTTAGTTTCTTCTTATTTTGTTGATTTAGTTTCTTGTTCTGTATTTCCAAAGTCAATGGGATTGGTCCATGTAATTTTTCTTATAGTTAGGGACTGCTGTATTATATAAACTATTTTTTGGTTAATGAACTTATAACAATGAACACAAAATTTTATAATATATATATATATATATATATATTTTCAGAAGACATTATATTTACAAATACACACACTATAAGCCATTTTTCAACTGTCTTCACTTACAAGTTATATCAATTTATCTCTATAAATTTTTGAATCATTTCAATTTCATTCAATAAAAAAATCAGAATCAAAGTCAAACAAGTAAGAATTTACTTCCAAATAGAACAAGATTTAGATTGACAGCAAGATAAAAGGAGAATTTCAAAGCTTTTGAGCATCAAATTCAATTAAATTCACAAGAATATAGAACTTAAGTTCGAGATAGAAGGAAGAACCACTCACTTGTTTAGCAAACTCAACTTAAACCTCTTGCTTTCAATCAGCTTGATTTCCAAGAGATCTTTATTTAGTAGCAGCCACCTCCCCTTCTTTTTGCTTTTTTGTTCAAAGAATGCATAAACCCCCTCTCATGCGTTCTTTATAGAACACAACTCTCTTTTTTTATTAATTAAATAAAATATCAACAACTGTCCTAAAGGTTGGCTGTTTTGTTGACACCTTACAACATAGCTAATAAGTTTCCTTTTAACTCCCTAATTATTCTTTTATTGCCTCTTTAATCTTTCCATAATCTCTCTTTATTCCAATTCATCCAACTTTGCCCAACTTTGTTTACAATTGAATACATCCTTTATTAATTCCCTTCAAATTAATATTTATTAAAATGATAATTTATTAATAATTATTTCCATAATATATTTCCGAGGCTATGGATATTACAAAAACTCCCTCAAGTTGAATAAATTTCAAATTTAAATACTTCTTTTTTTTTTCCCCTAGAGAGCAAGGGACTCATTTCTCTATTGGATACTTGCTTATAATAAAATCTCAATTTGAATATATTTATTATTTCTCATAACTTTGTTCCAATTAAAATGTTAACTTTCATGTAAACATAGATATGTGTATATACTCTCTTTATGAAGGTCTAATTATGGGAAAATAAATTAATTAAATTTCTTGTAAGTATTAGGGATTGTACAGGCTAAAATTTGTACAATTATGAAAGGAGCTGTTTCTTACAAGGGCTTGTATTTAGGCTATATTTGAATTTTTCAGTTCATTCTAAAATGTAATAAACAAAAAAGAGATAAAATTTGTGATTAGTTAATTAAAAATAATTATTTTCTTTACGAATTATTTCTCATAAAGCAATAATTCTATTATAACATTTATAAATAAAAAAAATTAAATCAAAATTTTGCCCTACACCATGTGTAGATATAAAAAGATTTTATATATTATCTCAATTTGAAGGATTAAGACATTAATGATCAATTAATTATTTTTTGGTTGAAAATAGAAATATAATTTCTTGAAGGCCCATTGTACAAAAATTGCGAGTTATACATAACATTTAAATAATTTTTACTGATGGATTTAGGTAAGTTCAAATTCAAAATATAAACTCAAAACTCGGAGTCCCACAAGTAAACCCACCGACAAGCTGACCAAACTTGGTTTTGATAAAGTGTAATTAAGAACATTGGAGTAAAGAGAGCAATGATGGATGGAACACGTCGTAGCGGAAACTTATAATAAAGGGATAAATATTGGATTCCGTTGATTCGTACACGAATACTGGAAAATAATCTTTTATTACCTGTTAATTTAATTGAATACCAGGTGAATAACGATAAAAAATCATTGATTCAAAAAATACGATAATTGGAAATTTAGGATTTAGTTCATAAATCATAAAAAAAATTGTCTTTCCCAAACAGAACATGAAGAATAAATAATGAATAAATCAAAATCCTAGAGGAAAAATACAAAAGGCCCAACAAAAGTCCAAAAATATAAAAAAAACACAATTAGAACTTTGAAGCCTAAAATGAAGCCCTAAATGATCGAATTTGGACATCAAAACTAGGTTTGACAAATTCCCATATTAAAAGCCTTCTAGATCTCTAAGTCAGCTTCAATTTGATATATTATGGGCTCCGTAACTCCACCGGTGCCAAAAGTTATAGCCCTTTAAAGCCAGGTTAAGCATCTGGATGCTCTAAAACCTGCAGAGCTATCTGATCTGCATAAAAACACCATAGCTCAACCTCGTTCTCTTAGTAATTTAGGCATTTTGAATGTTCACTTCCCAAATCAAGCCTCGCTTTTCAAGTGGCTTTGGAGATTACATGATGATCATGAATCCTTATAAAGTTGTACTATACGTCACAAATACTTAATTTCCCGGGTTGATAACGTTGGGCACAGCTGCTTCAATCACTCTTCTTCTATTTAGAGATCAATCACTCACTGTATTTCTACTAGTAGTTCAACTTCTTTGATGGTCTTTGAGAAATTTTCTTTCAAAGTAGAAAATGGTCTTTCTATTCTCTTTTGCATCGATAGATGGTGCTGCAATGACACTTTGGCCTCTCTTTTTCTTGATTTATTCTTTCTTTGAAACCTTTTGGTTTCCTTAATGAGTTTGGATCATGATCTTCAAATTCCATTTGGTTATGGCATTTATCTTGGAAAAGACCTTTTCTCAAAAATAAGTGTCAATTGGTTAATAATCTCTTGACTACCATTCAACAAGTAAAGCTAAGCTTTGACAATAATGATAGAATGATTTGGTCCGCCACCTCTTTCAATAGCTTCTTGGTGAACGATTTATATCAGTGTTCTCTGTGTGGATTGAAAGATTCTGACTCAATCATTCTATAAAAATTTTGGCTCAATTTTGTTCCTTTCAAAGTTGAGCTCATCACATAGTTTGCTATGTTAAATAAGCTTCCAACCCGTGGTCAAGTATTCTATCTGAGCATTTTTTCTCTCAATCTCAATCGTGACCCAATGATGCAGTTCATCAAGTTTCGGAGTTATTGGAATGAGTTTGTAAAATAATGGACAGAAGATAATAATAATAATAATAATAATAATAATAATAATAATAATAATAATAATATTTTTGATTTAGTTTTTATTACTATTTTGTTGTTGATTTTATTTCCTAGATAGGAATTAATTTTTTACAATTTGGTTAGGATTTGATTTCTTACCTTAGTTAGTAATATTTTTATTTTCTTTCCTAATTAAATTAAGGGTTGGTAGGCTTATGCCACCCTATAAATATGTAAGCCTTATGGCTATTGGAGACAATCTTAGTTTTTGGTGATTAATAAAATCTTTAAAATTTTTCTAATTTTCGTGTGCTTGTTGAATTTGAATTTTGGTGACTATTTTTTTCTGGTATTTGTGTGAATCAATAGATTAATAGAAGATCGATTTCTAGTATTCGTGCGAGAATCAATATATCTCAATTTATACACAGGCTTTCACTACATCACCCTTTTTGTTTGTCTTTTGGAGAAGAGGTTGATCAAATTCTACTCCTCTGTTTTTTTTCATGGCGTGTCTGGTCCGATTTTGAAATGGTGGGGTTTTTCTTTGGTGATTCTTAGTCATCTTGTTTCTTTTTTTAACAATTGCAGCTTCATGCTCATGGTTATTTACAACAACATTTTTGGCAAACTTTATTTTTTATCGTGGTTTGGTCTTTGTGGTTGTTCATGAATGATATTGTTTTTAACTCAGCTAATCCTTCATTTGATGTTGTTCACAAATTCATCTTCCTTCGAGTTTCCTGTTCGCTGCAGTCTTTTTCTCAAGTTTTTCATTTTACGTAACAAATCTTTTAATGTCTTCTGATGGTGTTCATTCTTTGTCTGCCAATTATAGATGCTCAACTCTAGTCCTTTAATCTTTATCTAGTTTAATTTTATCAAGCAGTTTTTATGTTTTTGAAAATCCATTTTGCCTAATTAGCCTGCTTTGCTTTGTTTGTCATATTTTGCTGGTTATTATTTGCTATTGCTGATTTCTTGTCATTCTTTAGCTGCTCGTTCATTCAATTCTCCAATGTGTCAGCTTTTTGCTTTTCTCTAAGCTCTTATTGTTGCTGTCGTATGTTGGTTCACTGGTTACTGGTGCTTTTTGTTTTCTGGTTTGGTGTAACTACTTTTATTGAGAGTGGTTGCTATTGTTTCAGTGGATGATGCTTTTTCTACTTCTTTATTTTTCATTTCTTTAGCTAGTCTTTATTTTTATAGTCAGTTTGGATCTCAGCTTGTATTTCTATTTTTGTTTTGCTGCGCTTTTAATTTGTTTTCTATTGTTAGTTTTCTTACCTCTTTTTATATTAGGTGTATTAGTTCTAGGGAGGGGTTTTTGTATTAGGTATATATATTAGTTCTAAGGAGAGGTTTTTTTTATCACTCGAGTCCTTCTCGGATAGTTTTTCCCCTCAAACAATTTATTAATAAAAGTAGAATTTATTTATCAAAAAAAAGAGAGCAATAATTAAAGCATTTATTAAAATAAATAATAGAAAGATTTACGTATATATTAATACAAGAAACAAAAACTATAGCTAACAATGAAAATCACTAAAACTCAACAACAAGTATACAATATATAGATTTGCCTGAAAGCATCCTAGCACTATTAAATAGTGCTTGTTGTATGGCCAGTATTGTTTCTGCTTCTTGCAACACTATCACTACAACATTATTTCTGCTTCTTGCAAGACAATATAACACAAAACTAATTCGCTTATGTTAAAACCCAATTTACACCACTTATAAGCCATTCTAACTCTTTATAATTTTTCAATGTGGGATATTATGGACACGTGGTCTGACCTGGCCTATGAGGCAAAAGCCCAATGATAAAAGCCCAAGAAAAATGGGTTCAACAATATAAGGTTTGAAATCCAGCTCATTCCAATGATTTAACTCAATCTAATCCTAATTTAATAAATAAATATAATATGTGATAAAGTTGGTGATAAAGATAATTTGAAGAGAGATTGATTCAGAATAAAACACTGACATATGAGAGAATATTTATTTATAAAAGCCAGAGAGAATTAAAAAAAGGGGAGCGCGAAAAACAATAGAGATAAAACAAAAAGCTTCAATAAAAAAAAAAAAAGGAGATACGCAGAGAAAAGAAAAAATTTAATAAAAGGGCTTGGGATTCAATCTTATACTGTGGGACTCAACATTGCAGTTTACCAAAAGAGCTTCTGAGGGCTATCCACTTTCACAACAAGTATTTTCTTTCTCTTGATTCTTTGGTTCAAACTATATTGTAAAGCATGATTACATGATTATATGAATTATAATTGAATTTATTTTTCAACAAATTAATTCAGATCTGTGTTTTTTTATTTTTAATTTTATTGTCATTTGGGAAAAAAAAAACTATAATTTTTTATTTTGTTGGCAACAGTGTCATGCCTATGGCACTGTTGCCGTCCTTTATTGCTTTCATCGATTTTTTTTTACTGTTAATGGGCCTGCCCATCAGGCCATCATTTTTTTTCCTTTTTATGTTAACAGTGCATAGCACTGTCACTGTTACGTTTTTTTTTATTTAATTTTTTAATTTCCTTTTTATTTATTAGATATTTTAATATATTTTCATTTCACTTGTTTTTTTATTTGATTATTATTATTATTATTATTATTATTATTATTATTATTATTATTATTATTATTATTATTATTTGTTTATTATAGTTACTCTAATGATCGCTATGTTAGATGTTTTGTTTATAATAACTGGAATACAAATTCTAAAGGCATGAAACTTAAAATATTTTTTGTTTACTTTTGATTTATTTTTTATTTACTTTCCGTATATTTTTAATTTATTTTCCGTATATGAAATGAACAATATAATATCATCCTATATATATATATATATATATATATATATATATATACACAAATTTATTTTTCAAAATATTTTCTAGGAGCATAAAACAAAAAAAAAATCTATAGGAAAAATTACATAAAAAAACCCTGACATTTTGCACCACTTGCAAATAAAACCATAATTTAATTTTACCATCAATTTTACCCATAATATTTTAAAAGTTTGCAAAACGAATCCTACGTTAAAATTCCTTTAACGGATAGCTGATGTGTCTGTTAGTGAGGCCTATTTTCTGATACATGAGACTTGCATATGCTAAATTGATTTGAGTAATTATATAACTAACCCTAACATTTATTAAACTTGCAAAATAAACCCTAATAAAATATTTGATTAATTTTAATTAAAAAATTTAAAATTTACTAAATTTTTTAGAATAAATTTAATAAAATAAATAATAAAAATAAGTGTGAGATTCAATGCTTCATTATTAATAAATATTCTTTAATATTTAAACATTTTATAAAAAATATAAAACATAATGTAACATACATTTTAAAACTAAAAAATATAAAAATATGAAAATCCTAAAAAAAGTACTAAAAAAGGAGAAACTATTATTGATAACTATAAAATTATTTTTGAGATTAATTCTATAGTAATTTCAAAAAATTAATTTATAAAAAATTATGAAAACTTTTTAAATTATTATTTAATATGAATTTTTTTAATAAAAACTAATAGAAATATGCTCTTATAATAAAAATATGAAAATATGAAAAATTCAAAAAATAGAGTAAGAAATTTTCATATTAAAATATATAAAAATAAAAATAAAATTTTTTATGAATTAGTTTTAGTTTTAATTTTATCAAATTGGAGTGGGATTAATCTCAAAAATAATTTCATTAGTATGAATAATAGTTTCTCCTTATTTTAGTATATTTTTTTGAATTTTCACATTTTTATAATTTCTTAATTTTAAAATATATGTTAAATTATGTGTTGTATTTTTATAAATTTTATAAATATTTAATAATATTTTATTAAATAATAAAGCATTGAATTTAGACTTATTTTTATTATTTATTTTATTTAAATTTTCTAATAATTTTAATAAATTTTAAATTTTTTAATTAAAATTATTTAAATATTTTATCAGAGTTTATTTTGTAAGTTTAATAGGTTAAGGTTAGTTTTGTAAATTTTTGAAATGTTGTGGGCAAAATTGACTGTAAAATTAAACTATGATTTTATTTGAAAGTTGTATAAAATGTCAAGGATTTTTATGTAATTTTTCCAAATCTATATATTTGAAATTTTAATTATTTATTAAAAACTAAGGTGAGTTTTATAATTTAAATATAGTTTTATAATTTTCCATTATATTAAAAAACAAAAACAAATTCGTCAAAACTAAGTTATGGCTATTTTTTGGTTTATTTTTCATATATATTTTATTTATTTTCCATATATGAAACAATCTTTTATACTTTTATTCAGTTTTATGAAGAACATTAAAAAATCTCTTTATATTTTTTCAACTGTTTATATTTTCAATGATATTTATTTCTGAGTAAAAATAATGTATTATAATTGAAAGGCAAGTATTAAGTTTCTCATGTTTTTTCAAAAATATATTTGATATTTCAGTTTCATTCAATTTTAAATATTTTTAATTTATTTTTCATTTATATTATGTGTGTGAAACGATTTATATACATAATTAAAGATATTGTCTTAAATATATACAAAATTTCTATAAATTATATCTCTTAAAAAATATATATACTATATATATTCAAACAATAAAATTCATAATCATACACAAGAAATAAAGTCATAAAAAAATACAAATATATGAACAACAAATATATATATTATAGTATACAATGACTATACTTTTGGTATATTATTAATTTACAATACACTTCAAAACATCAAAATAACCAAAAATCTGAACATTTTAATATGAATTTTATTCAAATTGTCTCTTCAATAATTTGAATTCAATTATTACAGCTTCAGCCAAGGGGCTGATTAAAGAAGGAAATAATCCAAAAAAAAAAAAAAAACTTAACTAAAAAATTTCTAACAAATCAACATTAAAATAGTTGCACATATTATTAATATTGCATAATTAAAATTAAAAAGAATGTTAATAAGGTAAAATATTTATCTCTGTCTTATTTTTCATATATTTTGAGTTTGTCTCATTTTTCATATATATTTTTATTTATTTTTAGTCTATTTTTTGTATATTTTTTTGTTTATTTTTGGGTTATTTAGAATAAAAAAAATGCATATACTTTAGTACTTCTTACAATTTAATTATATACTTTCAATTTTGACAATTTTATGCATGAACTTTTAAAATTTTTATAATTTAATGCACCGGTTATTTTTTCGGTAATTGGATGATGACGTATCAATCGGAAATGCATATATTTTGTCATGTTAGGTAGCACCCTAATCCAAAATCAAAATACAACATTTTAAAATTTAAAAAAATGTTATGTTTTGAGAAATTACCTTCATTCCATCTAACAAAATAGAAGCTCTGATTTTGAAAATACAACATTTTTTTAAGTTTCAAAATGTTATATTTTGATTTTGAGTTAGGGTACTGTAATACCCAACCCCACCAATACTCTTATTAAAATGTCGCACCTTCATCCTACCTAACTTGAGCACTGTTGAGGCCAAGTATTACTTCTACCTTGTCCATTATTTATTACAAAGTCTTACAACATAAGATATTTATAAACACATCAACGATACATATATCTATTATAAAATAATCACTCCAAAGTTATCATTTAACTTTATACATAAGTTTCGTATTACAAATTATTGAATGCAACATTCTCAAACCTATAATATATCTATTACCAAATATTCTACAGAGCATTACTCTTGAAGTTCTCGCTACATCTGCTTCACTTATTATACGCCAAACTATCTTTCAGATAACTAATCACAAAACCCTTTTACTTTGAAAATTTTTATAAAAAGAGTGGTGAGTATTTCCAGGAGAAAATACTCAGTGAGTGAAACATAGTACAGCTAGGGACTATTCAAGAATAACATCATATTTGAATTCCCACTAACAAGTCACAGAGGTAAACATTTGAAGATCACATTGTGGCCGAGAAAGCTTTGCACATTTTAAAGCATTTCTAATAAACACGTTTTATAATTACACTTTTGTCACGCCACCAAGATAAATATTTAAAACAACTTTAACCTCTGAAGTTAAAATTTAAATTTCAAATATTTGAATAACTATTCAATACCAAGCTCTTGAGCTGTGGAATAAATATAGATGTCCATAATATATTCACTCATACCTTTACATCTTACGAAACTTGTATTTCTCATTAACGGTTATTATCTCTTATAAGATTCTCCAAACTGCATATAATTTAATAAGAGCTTAAATATTTTATTTAATAAAAGCTTTCCTCATCATCAAACATATCATATTCACTCTCATCCAACCCAATCGTATTTGCTACTTGGCATATTGTTCTCATGCTAAAATTCATACTTTGGTGCTTATCATAGCATTTAATCAAACTTTAAGAGATGTTGTAAATTCATCTAGAGCATCATAATATTTAGATGTATTTGCATTAATTTTAAAGCATTGTACTATATGCACAAGTAGATATCAATGTGGCTAGTACTATCACCACACCGAAGGTTATTATAATTATTCATCAATAGTGTGCTGACCTGGCCAACAAAGGTTACACCAACACGTCCTAAAGTAAATGTCACAATAAGGCCTTATCATATTCATAGTGCTCACATAGAGCCAAATTATATTTCTATCAATTTCTCATGAATGCCAAACCTTAGGTAAAATATGTATATGGCCCTAGGCAGCAATCATACATATACCTATAGGAATGGTCTTACATCTACAGGGTAAGATGTGTACCTGGTCCCAAGCATCGGCTGTACTCCTCTACCAACCCTACTATGTCCCTGACATGGGCTTACTATCTCTTAGTGCTATATGCGCTGGTGCTCAATATTATATCATTCTTTAAAAGTTCTCGTGTATTATTTTTATTTTCTCATACCTTTCTTTTCACATTCGTTCCCGTATCATTCTTCAATTGTCAATTTTTGTAAATCATCAATGTCATTCTTATTTGAACATCCTTATTATAATTTTCCAAAAGTATTCTCATAATTGATTTAATTAGAACATTTTGTTTCTTTAGTCTCTCTGTCGGAGACTTCAATAATTCCCGTATTCACTTAGAATTTGGATGTTGTAGCATTCTTGCTTTAACTTCTCTATTTCTTAAGTTATGAATTTATATCTTAAATTAATAAAGCTTGTACATACATATATGCATACCTTGAACTTAACTACATGTGTTTTATTAAAAATAAGTCTCATTCAATTCCCTTTTGGTTGTATTTAATGAATTAAGTATTCATGTATGTGTATACATATTTTTGGTTAAAGTTACGTTGCCATTTTTAAAGTTTTTAATTGTTCAATTGTTGGTACAAGGCAAAGAGGCACCTCGTCAGTACTAAGGCGTCACCTCTATGGCATTGAAGCGCCTTCTTTGTGTCGAGGCGTTGCCTCTATGGCACTGAGGCACCTCCTCAATGATGAGGCGTCGCTTGAGTGATCCGCATAGGCACCTGCAATATTCCAGACTCTATTTCACTCTGTTTTAGAAGTTATTTTTTTATTTTAATTTATTATAGATATTCATATCTGAATTTTAAAGGTTAAACATTTTTTTTAGACTTGTTTAACTTATATATATAATTTCTAAATCAAGGTTTAACCAAATCCATTCATAATCAATTAAATTTCAAGAAATTAAAAATATAATTCATGACAAATAAGTATAAAAGCTTGTATGAAAGTAATTTGGTGACTTCCAATACCAAGATAGAAATTGGAATTATAAAGGGAAATTCATCCAAAATTAAACAATTCCATCATCAAAAATTCCAAAGCTTCTACACTTAATCTTAACATAATTTGTAAATTTTAACTTGAACAAATACTTAATAAATTTCTATAATTTGTTATTTTCAAGTAAAGAAATTAATAAGTAGCTCATATAACAATTCTAACAAAACAAAAATAATTATTCTTAATTAAATATTAATGAATCCATTTTATTAATGAATAAAATTTAAAAATTTAAAAGAGAAGAAATATAGAATTTTCACTCACAAATTTGTAGAAATCCAAAAGCTAAACATCTCTAGATCAATCCTCTTTACATTCAATTAATTTTCTATCAAGTCAAAACTCCTTCATTCTTCTTCTTCTTCTTTTGATATTTTTTTTTCATCCTATTTCCTTCTTCTTTCTCTACATTAATTTTTTTTAATTGTTGTAATTATAGCAAATCCTCTTCCCCAAGATTAATTTTTTTATTAATATTATTATCGTTGTAGCAAATCCTCTTCCCCAAGGTTAATTTTTTTTATCAATATTATTATCATTGTAGCAAATCCCCTTCTCCAAGCTATTAATAAATTATTATTATTTTTATTATTTTCTTGCTCCTTTCTTTTTAGTCCCTTGATGTGTCCTACTAGTTATTTAACAACTAGGATCCGTAACAATCTATTGGGATTGTTGCCCAAGGATCTATCTAGCATAAACTTTGATAAGAATTAGCAACACTAGCTATCGAACAACTAGCACCTCTAATTATCAGGGTTGAAATTGCAACACGCTTAAAGCAAATTCGAATTTTAGCTCTCGCAAGAACTCAAGAAAATTCAATTAAGAATTTGAATAAAATCAATCAACTATCAATAATGATGTTTGATACAAGTATTTATAGACTTGTAATCTAAACCTAAACTTGTTCTGAAAGAAAACAACTCATTAGGAATAACAATAATATTCCTAATTAAATATGAACTCTAATTAATAAAGAAAACATAAAGAAAATACTAATTAGACAAAATTCATCCATCGATACACGGGCATGTCTAAAAGTACACAGGTGTGTACAAGCTCCAAAAAATTTAATAAATTTTGACAGACTCCAACACTACTTGGAACACGGGCTGGACTTGATTCAACACGGGCTTGTTTCGATGTCTTGTCAAAAGTTCAAATAGCTACACGGCTTTATACACTGATGTGTTGTCTGACCATGTATCATGCAGATGACGCTTCAAAAATAAGCATGGGCGTGTCTTGGGATACAACCTAAGAACATAGGACGTGTATAGCAATACGACCTTAGACACGGGCGTGTAAGGACCTGTGTATGTCTCGGGATAAATTACGAACATTCGACACGACCATGTGAAGATGCACAAGGGCGTGTATCAGCCGGATCACAACTAAGTAAATTGATTAACTTAGTTTTTTTATCTCCTTTTTATTCCATAGACTCTAGACTTTTTTACACGAGCCCCTTGGCAGCATCTTTCATCCTCTTAGCTTGAGATCTCATGATTGGATTATAATTCAAAGGATTTGAATTTGGCTTTATACTCGTATGTCCATATGCATCACTCCCTCCCTCCTCAAAAGGATTCGTCCTCGAATGGTCACCTTCAAAATCAAAAGGAAGAAGGTTAGATACATTAAAGGTTACAGAAACATTATACTAAACTGGGAGATCTAATTTGTAGGCATTGTCATTGACCCTTGCCACAACTTGAAACGGTCCATCTTCTCGAGGTTGTAACTTAGATTTCCTTTGAGTAGGAAACCTTTCCTTGCGCAAATGTAACCAAACGCAATCTCCAAGCTTAAAAATTAACTGTTTGCGTCCTTTATTTCTTTGATTTGCCACTTGTTGATTTCGCTTTTCAATATTTTACCTTACCTTTTCATGTAAATTATGCACAAAATCTACCTTTCGAACACTATTTAAATTAACTTACTCACTCATAGGCAAAGGTGAAAGATCCAATGGTGTTAAAGGATTAAAACCATACACAATTCTAAAAGGTGAATGTTGTGTAGATGAATGCATAGCCCTATTATATGAAAATTCTACATGAGGCAAAATCTCATCATAAGATTTCATATTTCTTAATTATAGCACGCATGAGTTGTCCTAATGTTCTATTCACAACTTTGGTTTGGCCATCTGTTTGTGGATGATATATTGTACTAAACAACAACTTAGTTCCCAATTTCACCTATAAAGTTTTCCAAAAGTAGGACAAAAACTTAGTATCCCTATCACTCATAATAGTTTTAGGTATACCATGCAAACACACTATATTTTTAAAGAACAAATCAACAATATATGATGCATCTTCAGTTTTATGACATGAAATAAAATGTGTCATCTTAGAAAACCTATCAACAATCACATATATGCTATCATTACCATACCTAGTCCTAGGTAGTCTACGTACAAAATCCATAGATATATCTACCCAAGGTGATTATGGAATAAGCAATAGTGTATACAAACTATGCGAATGCACTTTAGACTTAGCTCGCAAACATGTAATGCAATTAGCACAATGCTTACACACATCAGATTTCATGTTAGGCCAAAAGAAATGCTCATGTAAAACATCTAATGTCTTAGCTATGCCAAAGTGTCCCATCAAACCTCCCTCGTGTGCTTCCTTAATCAACAACAAACGCAATGAACATCTAAGCACACAAAGTTGCTTTAAACGAAACAAGTACCCATCATGTCTATAAAATTTATCAAAGGCAATGGTTTCACATGCATTATATACATTGCTAAAATCAGGATCATGTGCGTACAATTCCTTAATATGCTCAAAACCAAGCAATTTAGCATCTAAAGTGTTAAGTAAAATGTACCTCCTTGACAATGCATTAGCCACAATGTTTTTCTTACCTTGTTTGTATTTGATAACATAAGGGAAAGACTTAAGAAACTCACTCCACTTAGCATATCTTTTGTTGAGCTTATTTTGTCGCTTCAAATGCTTCAAACTTTCATGGTCAGTATGGATAACAAACTCTTTAGACAGTAGGTAATATTACCATATCTCCAATGCCCTTACCAAGACATATATCTCTTTGTCATATATCCGGTAATTAAGTGCTGTGCTACTTAATTTTTCACTGAAATATGCAATTGGCTTACCCTCTTGCATTAAAATAGCTCTAATTCCCATGCCAGAAGCATCATATTCGATCTCAAATGTCTTACCCAAGTTAGGAAAAATAAGAATAGGTGCAGAAGATTTCAGCATGTTAAAAGCATCCTTTTATTCCTTTTCCCACCTAAATCTAATATTCTTCTTAATTACTTCTATCAAAGGGGAAGCTATGCTAGAGAAATCACACATAAAATGTCGATAAAAACTAGCTAAGCCATGAAAACTATGAACATCCCCGACGTTCTTAGGTGTAGGCCAAGTTTCAATAGCCTTAACCTCCTCATGATCAACCTCTATACCATGCTCACTAATAATATATCCGAAAAATATAACTTTAGGCACACAAAATGAACATTTAGCAAGCTTAGCATATAACTTTTGTGATTGTAAAAAACTAAAAACTGATCTAACATGCATAACATAGTCCTCTAGTGATTTACTATACATAAGTATATCATCAAAATAGACAACAATAAACTTACCTATAAAATCCCTCAAAACATGGTTCATTAAATGCATGAATATACTAGGAGCATTAGTTAAACCAAATGTTATGACTAACCACTCATATAACTCATATTTTATTTTAAAGGAAGTTTTCCATTCATCACCTATTTTCATTCTAATTTGATGATACCCATCCAATAAATCAATTTTAGAAAATATATATGTATCATGTAATTCATCTAACATGTCATCTAAACGAGGTATAGGATAGTGATACTTTACAGTGATTTTATTGATGGCTCAACAATAAACACACATACGCCATGTTCTATCATTTTTAGGCACAAGTAGCACGGGTACAACACATGGGCTCATACTTTCTCTAATCAACCCTTTAGACATCAAATCATCCACTTGACGTTATAGTTCCTTTGTGTCTTCGTGATTACTCCTATAGGCTGGCCTATTCAGAATTTGTGCTCTAGGAATAAAATCAATTTGATGTTCTATCCCTCTTAATGGTGGTAAACCATCAGGCATAGACTCAGGAAATAAATCCTCAAATTCCTGCAACAACACTAGAAAAGAACTAAGTAGAGAAGAGAGAATTAGGTTAGCATCAAAAGCTAAACATGCACCTTTGAATACCAATAGTATTATAGGTTGCTTACTTAGATAAGCCTTTTGAATCTCATCCTCTCTTGCAAAGAAATTGCCTTTTACCTTTTTTTTTTACCACTCTTTGCATACTATTCTCTTCTTTTGCATGCGCAATCTCACTATTTTTACTCTCTTTATGCATCCTTTCTATTTTCTCTCCTTTTCCCTCTCTTTCCTCATGCCTCTCTTGGCTTTTATCACAACTCTCCTTTTGCTGGTGCACCTTTTCTTTTTCATGTGCACTCTCACATTCACTCAAATTTTTTTGATCCTCATACACTTCCTTAGGTGACAAAGGTAATAAATTGATAGTCCTACCATTCATCTTAAATGAATATTTGTTAGTAAAAGTATCATACATGACTCGCCTATCATATTGCTATAAACATCCTAATAATATATGACTAGCTTGTATAGGAACTATATCACATAATACCTTATCACAATAATGCCCAATAGAGAATGTAATCAATGCTTGCCTAGTGACCTTAATATTTCCACCCTCATTCAACCATTGTAACCTATAAGGTCTAGGATGTTTAGTTATTTTAATCCCTAATTTATCAACTAACATAGCATTAATAACATTAGCATAACTTTCACCATCTATAAGCATACTATATAATTTATCATGTATCATGCATCGAGTATAAAAGATGTTCTCATGTTGTAGCTCTTCCTCCTTAGCTTGCATGTTTAAGGCACGCGTAGTAACCAAAGTGTAAATTAGTCCTTATGGGGCTGATTCATCCTCCACATCAGATGCGTCCTCTAATGCTGGCATATCACTCAAATCATCATCATCATCCTCTTCCTCACTCACCACCTCACCATTACATAGGGTCATAATCTTAGCATTTGGACATTGTGCAACCTTATGCCCATATCCCAAACATCTAAAGCACTGAATATTACTCAAACTATAAAGGTCCTTCTCCACTTCTATGTTTAATGGAGGTGAATTGATCGTACCATATACTAGTATAGTTAGTGAACTCTATGGCGACCAATTTTTTCTTTTTCTCTTTAGTATAATTATAGCACTCGAACACCCTTTTAACCTTTTTCTCCCACTCCAAATACGCCTCCGGATCACTCTTCCCTTGGAAAGCTGGAATCTTCATCTTGATTGATCCTAAATTCCTATTTTGGTCTTGCCTTTATTGGCACGTGTTGATCCTTTTTCATTTACTTCTTCTTCTAATTCGTTGAAGAGAATGTGTTGGGTCTCCCTTGGTTGGATAGGGGTAGCTATCTCTAACCTTGCCAATCGTTCATGGACCTTTTAATTGTCACTCTTCATGTCTTCTTATTGAGCCAACATTGTTTGTAACATAGTTTATATTGCATCCAATGTAAGTTTCTCCTTTGTATCCATGATGTAAATCTGAAATAGAAATTAAAACAAGGATCCTATTCTAACACTCCCTTACGTGTTTCTTTCAATTAGTTAGAAACTCTCTAATGCACTTATAATTGAACACACACAAAGAATTTCCTTTTGAGTTCTTAATTGAGCTAAACTCTTACTACTTCTAAGAGAATTATCATTCAAACTAGATAACTAAGGTTATTGGTGAAAGATAAGCTAAAAGATGTAAGTGTAGGTTGTTTTGGGTGATTTCAGGTATGTCTGAAATTTGGGGTTTATTTATGCATAAATTTTAGGTATTTATGAATGAATAACGTGTAGAAAGAAGGCTTCACAGATGTAGAATGATGTAGAGTAGGTAGACAAAGAAAAACAAGTAGAAACTATACAAATTGATGAGTTTTCAAAGGGTGATTTGCTTACCCACGAATTTTGTCGATGCAACGGATGATGGTCAATATGGCTTTCTTCAATTTTATTGGGGCCGAATCATTTGATGTAATTTTTGATGCAGCATGAACTTTGAATAATTTTTTTATCAATAAACAAATACTACGCTAGAGATACATAGCTTACACTAGAGCCAAAGCTCTGATACCAAACTGATGCGTCCTACTAGTTATCTAACAACTAGAATCCGTAATAATCTATTCGGATCGTTGTCCAAGGATCTATCTACAATAAACTCTGATGAGAATTAGCAATACTAGCTATCAAACAACTAGCACCTCTAATTATTAGGGTTGAAATTGCAATACGCTCGAAGCAAATTCAGATTTTAGCTCTCGCAAGAACTCAAGAAAATTTAATTAAGAATTTGAATAAAATCAATCAACTATCAATAATGATGTTTGATACAAGTATTTGTAGACTTGTAATCTAAACCTAAACTTGTTCTGAAAGAAAACAACTCATTAGGAATAACAATGACATTCCTAATTAAACACAAACTCTAATTAACAAAGAAAACATAAAGAAAATACTAATTAGACAAAATTTGTCCATCGATACACGGGCATGCCTGAACGTACACAGGCGTGTACAAGCTCTAAGAAATTTAACAAATTTTGACAGACTCCAACACGGGTTGGAACATGGGCTGGACTTGATTCAACATGAGCGTGTTTCGATGTCTCGTCAGAAGTTCAAACAGCTACACGACTTCATATACGGGTGTGTCGTTTGACCGTGTATCATGCAGATGACGCTTTGGAAATAAACACGGGTGTGTCTTAGGACACAACCTAAGAACATAGGACGTATATAGCAACATGATCTTGGACACGGGCATGTAAGGACCCGTGTATGTTACGGGACAAATTATGAACATTTGACATGGTCGTGTAAAGATGCACACGAGCGTGTATCGGCCGAATCACAACTAAGTAAATTGATTAACTTAGTTTCTTCATCTCCTTTTTGTTCCATAGACTCTAGACTCTTTTGCACGAGCCCCTTGGCAGCATCTTTCATCCTCTTAGCTCGAGATCTCGTGATTGGTCCTCCATCATAATTCAAAGGATTTGAATTTGGCTTTGTACTCGTATGTCCATATGCATCATCCCTCCTCAATTTTCTTTAGTTTAATTGAATCTTATCGTCTTATTAATTTAGTCCTTAAATTGATTTACTCTCCACCAACTTAAAATTAAATATTATTATTTAATCATACCGACTAATTATCCCGAGGTCACGGATATTGTAATTCTTCCCCTCTAATAAGAATTTCGTCCTCAAAATTCGATGGACACTTACCATACTATCATTAAGAGAATCACTTTACTATAATCTCGATCCTTCTCATTACAACCACAATTCCATTTTTCAAAATTTTTTACATTATTACTCAATTTAACAATTTTCTCCTTTAATTATTGTACTAGCAATATATATATTTTTTACTAATAGCGGTTATCGCTAACTTTATAATTATATCTCAAGATAATTAATTTCTCAATCTCTAAATCTTAAGATCATAATTTCAATAACTTCAATATTTATTACTTATCTTGACGAACAGGCAAAATCTTTGTTATTTCATTTCTTCTTTCATCCTTATTACCTATATCTCTTTGCTATGTATCTTACCTAACACTAATTCTTATAACAAATCTGAAGATTACACACAATCATAATTAACATAAATAAATTTATAACGCTATGATTATTTTATCTGCTAAGAAATCTACCTTACAGATTAATTATACCTTATTTTGCATCAGAGGTAGTTGCCCCTCGCTACTCAGTTGTTGCAACCATTCTAACTTGTTTCTCATTCTCACCAAAATTCTTAAACTCTCTTGGCCTATTTTACAAAGTCCTAAACATTCCACCAACTTCCCTTTGTCCACCAACAGTTGTTGCATTTCGGGGCTCATATGATCCTTATTCGGATCTTTCCTCTTGCATCGCTCGAGTACAATCTCGGGCGTAGTGCCCTAATCGATTACACCAAAAGCATCTAATATTCTTTCAAGGGTAAATACCTTCATGGTATGTCCTACACCTATTGCACCCAGATATTACAGTATTTCCTAACTATACAGGGTGTGCAAATGATTGCTGCTTTAGTAGTGCCATCAGCTCTTTTTTTGATATTGGACTACCTTGAGGTTGACTAGTTTCTTTAACCTTACCCTTGCCCTTAGAATAGGGGTGGTATCTTAACTTTTTACTTTCTATTCCTTTTTTAAGTTGTTCATAAGATTCAGATTGACTAGCTCTAACTTTCATGGTTTGCCCTAACTTTTGCTCTAATTTTTCTTGCTCCACAACTTTTTCCACCTAACCTCTAAATGTACTAGTGTACAAATTCAATTTACACCTTAAAAAAAATATATAATCCTTCCTTAAACTTTTTACTTTTCATATCCTCTGTGATACAACCCACTAGTTATCTAACAACTAGGATTTGTAACAATCTATTGGAACCGTTGCCCAAAGATCTATCTAACATAAATTAAAGGGAATTAGCAATACTAGTTATCTATCAACTAGGATCTCTAATTATCAAGATTGAATTACAACACACTCGAAGAAATTTAGAAAATAGTTCTCGTAAGAACTCAAGAAAATTCAATTAAGAATTTGAATAAAAATCAATCAACTTCTCAAAATAATAATATTGATACAAGTGTTTATAGACTTATAATCCTAACCCTAGACTAGCTCTGAAAGAAACCAATTCCATATTGGAATATGTAATTAACTCCTAAATAAATAAAAATTCTAATTAGAAAACAAAATATAAAGAAACTCCTAATTACACTAGAATTAAGTTTCATAGAGACACGGGCGTGTCTGACTCCAACACGGGCGTGCGCATGCTATGGAAAATTGGTAGTCCTTCACATGACTTGGCATATGGTTTGAGCTTATCTGTACACATGGCATGTTTCTATGTCTCTTCAGAACCCCGACTGCTATACGACATTCTATATGGGTGTGTCTTCTGACCGTGTATCATGTCGGATGACGCTTCAAAAATAAGCACGGGAGTGTGTATCAGCACGACCTTGAACACGGGCGTGTAAGGACCCATATTTATCTCGGGAAATTTTACAAACTTACAACACGGCCATTTAAAGACACACACGGGTGTGTACCGACTTGATTATAACTAAGTAAATTAATTAATTTTGTTTCCACCAAATCATCTTTTTTTTTGTTCTATAGGCTCGAGACTCTTTTGCACAAGTTCTTTAGCAGCGTCTTTCATCCTCTTAGCTCGTGATCTTGTAATTAGTCCTCCGTCATAATTCAAAATATTTAAATTTGTTGTCATGGCTATATGTCCATATGCATCACTCCCCCCTTCCTTGAAAGGATTCGCCCTCGAATCTTCACCTTCATAATCGAAAGGAAGAAGGTCAGATACATTAAAGGTTGTAGAAACATTATACTCATCTGAGAGATCTAATTTGTAAGCATTGTCATTGACTCTTGCTATAACTTGAAATGGTCCATCTCCTCTAGGATGTAGCTTAGATTTCTTTTGAATAGGAAACCTCTCCTTGTGCAAATGCAACCAAACCCAATCTCTAGTCTAAAAAACCAACTGCTCGCATCCTTTATTCCTTTGATTCACCACTTGTTGATTTCACCTTTCAATATTTTGCCTTACCTTTTCATGTAAATTGTGCACAAAATCTGCTTTTTGAACACTATCTAAATTAACTTGCTCACTCAAAAGCAAAGGTAATAGATACAATGGTGTTAAAGGATTAAAACCATACACAATTTCAAAAGGTGAATAATGTATAGTTGAATGCACAGGCCTATTATATGCAAACTCTACATGAGGCAAAATCTCATCCTATGATTTCACATTCTTCTTAATTATAGTACGCATGAGTTGTCCTAAGGTTCTATTTACAATAATTTAGTCCCTAATTTAGCCCATAAAGTCTTCCAAAAATAGGACAAAAATTTAGTATCTCTATCACTCATAATAGTTTTAGGTATACCATGCAAACGTACTATATTCTTAAAGAATAAATCAGCAACATATGATGCATCATCGGTTTTATGACATGGAATAAAATTTTCCATTTTAAAAAACCTATCAACAACCATATATATGCTATCATTACCACGCTTAGTCCTAGGTAGTCCAAGTACAAAATCCATAGATATATTTACCCAAGGTGATTGTGGAATAGGCAATGGTGTATACAAACCATACAGATGCACCTTAGACTTAGCTTGCAAACATGTAATACAATTAGCAAAAAACTTAGATACATCAGATTTCATGTTAGGCTAAAAGAAGTGCTCATGTAAAACATCTAATATCTTAGTTATGCCAAAGTGTCCCATCAAACCTCCCTCATATGCCTCTTTAATCAACAATAAATGCAATGAACATCTAGGCACACAAAGTTACTTTAAAAGAAACAAATACCCATTATGCCTATAAAATTTGTCAAAGGCAGTTGTTTCATATGCATTATATACATTTCTAAAATTAAGATCATATGCATACAATTCTTTAATATGCTTAAAACCAAGTAATTTAGCATTTAGAGTGTTAAGTAAAACGTACCTCTTTGACAATGCATCAACCATAATATTTTCCTTACTTTGTTTGTATTTGATAATATAAGGAAAAGACTCAAGAAACTCACTCCAATTAGCATGTCTTTTGTTAAGCTTATTCTATCCTTTCAAATGCTTCAAACACTCATAGTCGGTATGGATAACAAACTCCTTAGACAGTAGGTAATGTTACCACATTTCCAATGCCCTTACCAAGGCATACATCTTCTTGTCGTATGTCAAGTAATTAAGTGATGTGCCACTTAATTTCTCACTGAAATATGCAATTGGCTTACCCTTATGCATTAGAATAGCTCTAATCCCTACTCTAGAAGCATCACATTCAATCTTAAATATTTTATCAAAGTTAGGTAAAATAAGAACAGGTGCAAAAATTAATTTAGATTTCAGCATGTTAAAAGCATCCTCTTGTTCCTTTCCCCACCTAAATCTAACATTCTTTTTTATTACTTATGTCAAAGGGCCAGCTATACTAGAAAAATCACACACAAAATGTCTATCAAAACTAGCTAAGCCATGGAAACTACGAACATTCCCGACATTTTTAGGTGTAGGCTAAGTCTCAATAGCCTTAACTTTCTTATGATCAACCTCTATACCATGCCCACTAATAACATATCCTAAAAATATAATTTTAGGAACATATAATGAACATTTAGCAAGCTTAGCATATACCTTTTATGCTTGTAAAACAGTAAAAATAGATCTAACATGCATAACATTGTCCTCTAGTGATTTACTATACACAAGTATATCATCAAAATAGACAACAACAAACTTACCTATAAAATCCCTCAAAACATAGTTCATTAAATGCTTGAATGTACTAGGAGCATTAATTAAACCAAATGGCATGACTAACCACTCATATAACCCATATTTTGTTTTAAAGGTAGTTTTCCATTCATTACCAATTTTCATTCTAATTTGATGATACCCAGCCATTAAATCAATTTTAGAAAATATGCATGCACCATATATCTAACATGTCATCTAAACGAGGTATAGAATGGTGATACTTTACAGTGATTTTGTTGATGGCATGACCGTCAACACACATACGCCATGTTCCATCCTTCTTAGGCACTAGTAGTATGGGTACAACACATGGGCTCATACTTTCTCTAATCAACCCTTTAAACAACAACTCATCCACTTGTCGTGCTAATTCCTTTGTCTCTTCAGGGTTACTCCTATAGGCTGGCCTATTTAAAATTTGTGCTCCAGGAATAAAATAAATTTGATGTTCTATCCCTCTTAATGGTAGCAAACCATAGGGCATAAACTTAGAAAATAAGTCCTCAAATTCTTGCAACAACACTTGAAAAGAACTAGGTAGAGAAGAGAGAATTGGGTTAGAATCAAAAGCTAAACATACACCCTTGAATACTAATAGTATTATAGGTTTCTTGCTTAGATAAGCCTTTCTAATCTCACCTTCTCTTGCAAAGAAATTACCTTTTACCTCTTTTTTACCACTCTTTGCACACTATTCTCTCCTTTTGCATGCGCAATCTCATTATTTTTACTCTCTCTATTTTCTATCCTTTTTCCTCTCTTTCCTCACACCTCTCTTGGCTTTTCTCACAACTCTCCTTTTGATGGTGCACCTTTTCTTTTTCATGTGCACTCTCACATTCACTTAAAATTTTCTAATCTTTATACACTTCCTTAGGCGACATAGGTAGCAAATTGATAGCCCTACCATTCATCTTAAATGAGTATTTATTCGTAAAACTATCATGTATGACTCACCTATCATATTGCTATGGGCGTTCTAATAATATGTGACTAGCTTGCATAGAAACTACATCACATAACATTTAATCATAATAACGTCCAATAGAGAATGTAATCAATACTTGCCTAGTGACCTTAATATTCTCATGTTCATTTAACTATTGTAATCTATAAGTTTTAGGATGTTTAGTTGTTTTAATCCCCAGTTTATCAACTAAAGTAGCATTAACAACATTAGCACAACTCCTACCATCTATAATCATACTACACAATTTATCACGTATCATGCATCTAGTATAAAAGATGTCTTTAAGTTGTACCTCTTCCTCCTTAGCTTGCATGTTCAAGGCACGCCTAGTAACCAAATGTCAATTGGCCCTTATGGGGCTGATTCCTCCTCCATATCAGATACATCCTCCAATGGTGGCATGTCACTTAGATCATCATCATCATCTTCCTCACTTACCACCTCCCTATTGCATAGGGTCATAATCGTGGCATTGGTACATTATGCAGCCTTATGCCCATATCCCAAACACTTAAAGCACTAAATATTACTTGATTTACCTTTGGATTTGTCATCCTTAGGTTGTGTCTTTGATGTAGTAACATCCTTACTTTTACTTGGCTCAAATTTGCCCTTACTTGCACTTGTTTCTCCTCCCTTGTTCTTCCAATTCGATTGCCATGTAGTTATAGAAGTTGAATTTTTTTTAGTTTTCACCTTCAATTGCTTTTGCACCTTGATTCCTATATATACAATGTCCTTCAAATCTACATAATGATGCAATTCAACAAGGTTAACAATTTCATGATTCAAACCTGATAGAAAATATGCCATAGTAACCTCTCTATCCTCCTCAATGTTAGCTCGAATCATAGCCATCTCCATCTCTTGGAAATATTCTTCAACACTCATAGAGCCTTGGTTCAATCTTTGTAACATGTATACACCTCTCTATAATAATTTTGAGGCACACATCTCTTCTTCATTATGGTTTCTCAAACTATGAGGTAACTGATCCTTCTCCACTTCTATGCCTAATAGAGGTAAATTGATCCCACCACACACTAGCATAGTCAATGAACTCCATAGTGGCCAATTTTACCTTTTTCTCTTTAGTATAATTATGGCACTCGAACACCCCGTTCAACCTTCTTTTCCCACTCTAAGTACGACTCCAGATTACTCTTCCTTTGGAAAGCTGGAATCTTCATCTTGATTGATCCTAAATTTCCATTTTTGGTCTTGCCTTTGTTGGCACGCAACGATCCTTCTCTAGTTGGCTCCTCTTATAGATCATTGAAGAGAATGTGTTGGGTCTCCCTTGCTCAGATAGGGGTACCTATCTCCAATCTTTCCAATTGTTTATGGACATTTTGATTGTCACTCCTCATATCCTCTTGTTGAGCCAACATCTTTTGCAATATTGCCTGTATTGCATCTAATGTAAGCTTCTCCTTTGTATTCATGATGTAAATCTGAAATAGAATTTAAAAGAAAAAAGATTCATATTCTAACATTCCCTCACGTGTTTCTCTTAATTAATTAGAAACTCTCTATTGCACTCACAATTATGTATACAAAGAATTCCTTTCGAGTTCTTAATTGAGCTAAACTCTTACTACTTCTAAGAGAATTAAAAATCAAACTAGATAATTAAAGCTGTTAGTGAAAGAAAAGCTAAAAAATGTAAGTGTAGGACTATTTTGGGTGATTTCAGGTATGTCTGACTTTTGGGGTCTATTTATGCATGAATTTTAGTGTATTTTTGGATGATTAATGGGTAAAAAGAAAGGGTTAAAGATGTAGAATAATGTAGGGTAGGTAGATGAAAGAAATAAGTTAAAGGTATGCAATTAACATGTGTTTTCAAGGGGTAGAATGCTTACCCACGAATTTTGTTGATACAATGGGTGATGGTTGAGGCTACTTTCTTCAATTTCATTATGGCCGAATTGCTTGATGCAACTTTAATGCGGATGAACTTTGATGATTTTTTAAAATCAATGTATAAATACTACGCTAGGGATACATAGCTTACACTAGAGCCAAAGCTCTGATACCAAATCTGATACAACCTTCTAGTTATCTGACAACTAGAATTTGTAACAATCTATTGGAACCGTTGCTCAACAATCTATTCAACATAAACTAAAGGGAATTAATAATACTAGTTATCTATCAACTAGAATCTCTAATTATCAAGGTTGAATTGCAACACGCTCGAAGCAAATTTAGAAAATAGCTCTCGTAAGAACTCAAGAAAATTCAATCAAGAATTTGAATAAAAATTAATCAACTTCTTAAAATAATAATTTTAATACAAGTATTTACAGACTTGTAATCCTAACCCTAGACTAACTCTAAAAGAAACCAATTATATATAAGAATATGTAATTAACTCCTAAATAAACAAAAATCCTAATTAGAAAATAAAACATAAAGAAACTCCTAATTAGACTAGAATTAAGTTTCGTTGAGACACGGGCATGTCAGACTCCAATACGGGCATGTGTGTGATATGGAAAATTGGTAGTCCTTCACACGACTTGGCACACGGTTTGAGCTAGTCTGTACACGGGGCATGTTTCTATGTCTCTTCAGAAACTCGACTGCTATACGGCTTCCTACACAGACGTGTCTTCTGACCATGTATCATGTTGGATGACGCTTCAAAAATAAGCACGGGTGTGTATATCAGCATGACCTTAAACATGTGCGTGTAAGGACCCATGTCTATCTCGGGACATTTCACGAACTTGCAGCACGGCCATGTGAAGACACAAATGGGCGTGTATCGGCTTTATCACAACTAAGTAAATTGATTAGCTTAGATTCCACCAAATCATATCCTTTTTGTTCCATAGGCTCAAGACTCTTTTGCATAAGTTCTTTAGCAGCGTCTTTTATCCTCTTAGCTTATGATCTTGTGATTGGTTCTTCATCATAATTCAAAGGATTTAAATTTGTTATCGTGTCTATATGTCCATATGCATCACTCTATAAAATATATATCCTTCGTATACTTGTATAAATCTTCAAATTTATCAATATATTCTCTAACAGTCATCGATCCTTGCACCAGTTTAATGAATAATGCCACTTTCTCCTTCCTATAATGTTCTATCATATATTCCTTAATAAACTCTTCTCTAAAAACTTATGAAGTTAGAGCTTGACTAAACAAGTTCTTAACTTTAGTCAGCCAGTCATCTGCCTTATCGAATATCAAGCCATATACATTACTCATCTTCTCCTCATTACTTAGTTATAATGTATTAAAGGCTTTCTCTATAGTTTTTATCCATTTGTCAGCTTGATCAAGATCTATAACACTATAAAAGTCATATGCCCCACACTTTTTAGCATGCTTGATAATATCTCATGGCTCTCTATACCTCTCATTCTTATTTAACACTGTAGTAATGGTGCGTGCTAGCTCTGTAGCATTTATTTGCACCATTGGCGGTGTTGGAGGATTGGTAAGATTCTCTTGCACTGGTAGAGAATGGCCGTTTCATGCTCTCCTAGGTATTTTTCTAAGGTTTGGCACAGAGACCCTAGATCTCGATCTTCCTTGCTCACTATCTACTTGAGCTCCTTATGATTGTATCCAACTCCTATTGGAGTTCTTTATCCAATCAACTATACCAATTCTTCTTCCGAAAGTACCTCGACCTCGGCCTCGGCCTCTACCTCTACCTCTATCCTGATTAGCTAACCTTCCTCCCCTAAGACATGCTATATCCTAAAATATAAAATCAAAATAATTCAATGATCTTCACCATCAAAATATAACTCATTTGCTAATATTTACCAAACCTTAATCACATTGACAATTACAAAATATATATATTTATCCTATAGTCATCATCATCGCTTGCTACCATAATTAGTAGTAGTAAAGACTTTCATTCTGTTCTTTTGCATATCTAATTAACTAGTCATTGATTTAACCTTAGACGGGAGTCTGCTCGTTTTGCTTCTGCTGTGAAACTCTAATGCACTAATCTAATATACAATTGAGCTTAACACATTTTTTTAACTATACCTTTAGTATCCTTAAGTTAGAACATCTCTAAATAAAGATTTAAAGTCCAAACCTTAGCTCCTTATTCCATATATTTACTTATACAACCCCTTTCTTACCGTACTTATTCCTCATAAATTATACCCTTATCATAATTTCATAATTCGTCCAGTAGCTCAATATCCTTGTTAAAGTTCATTTCACATTGTCAACTTTATACCATTACTTAATTTAGGTTAAATAATAATTTAGAATCTCTATTGCCTTTCACTTCCTTATTCATTCCTTGTCCTTATTTCCATTCCTTATTCATTCCTTGTCCTTATTTCCATTCCTTTTTCAACAAATTGAATATCCATAAAACATTTGTAGTGATTCTCATAAATATATTATTTTAATAGGTTACCTCAATCTCAATCCTTATCATAAATTAACCTATTCCACCATGAAATCTATAAATCACTCATTAACTAACATAGAATTTTAGTAGGCTTGTTAATGTCTATAATACGTTTTGACCATATTCAAGTCTTAAATCCTCAATCCTCATTTTGATTCATAATTTTTCGTTCTTACAAAAAATATTCCAACCAAATTATTTCCATCAACATCTCAATTTCTACTACTTAGATGTCATCCATATATCACAGAATGGTATAAATCAAAATATAACCCCATTAATTATAAATTTCACACTAACTAAGCACACAATTTCATTAAAACTCACACTCATCTATAATTCCATCAACCATCTTTATAATTAGATCCCAAATACTTAATCATCAAATTGTTCAAAAATAATTACTTTCTAAATATTTCTCCTATTCTCCAATTATTTCTCCTACCCTTATATGTTATATTCCTGCTAATTATCTCTACCAACACCTCGATCTTTATTTATGATACCATTAGATATGAATCTCATACTTGATGTGCACACGGCTTCAATAAAACTTATCATCAACTATAAGTTTTAAAACACAGTCATAGTTAATTTCCACCTTCTCGAATCAGTTAGTCCACTAAAGAATTCAATCATTACTACTCCTTTCATCCCCACTTGCAACTCTAAAATTTTTAAAATTCCATCAACCTACACTCTTTAACGTAGGCTCTAATACTAAAAATTGTAATAACCAACCCTATCAGTACTCTTATTAGAAGGTTGCACCCTTGACTTACCTAACTTGAGCACTATTGAGGCCAAGTATTACTTATATCTTGTCCATTATTTATTACAAATTCTTACAATATAAGATATTTATAAACGCATCATCAATATATATATCTATTATAAAATAATTATTCTAAAGTTATCCTTCAACTTTATATATAAGTTTCGCATTACAAATTATTGAATGCATCATGCTCAAACTATAATATATATATTACCAAATATTCTACAGAGCATTACTTTTGAGGTTCATACTGCATTTGCTTTACTTATTATATGCCACACTATCTTCTAGACAGCGAATCATAAAACCCTTTTACTTTGGAAAATTTTATAAAAAGAGTGGTGAATGTTTCCAGGAGAAAATACTCAGTGAGTGAAACAGAGTATAAATAGGAACTATTCAAGAATAACATCACATTAGAATTCCCAATAACAAGTCTCAGAGGCAAATATTTAATGATCACATTATGGCCGAGAAAGCTTTTCACATTTTAAAGCATTTCTAATAAACACATTTGATAATTATACTTTTGTCACGCTACCAAGATAAATATTTAAAACAACTCTAACCTCTGAAGTTAAAATTTAAATTTCAAATATGCGAATAACTATTCAACACCATGCTCTTGAGCTGTGGAACAAATATAAATGTCTATAATATATTCACTCATAGTTTTACATGTTACGAAACTTGTATTTCTCATTAACGGTTATAATCTATTATAAGATTCTCCAAGCTTCATGTAATTTAACAAGGGCTTAAATATTTTATTTAATAAAACCTTTCCTCATCATTAAACACATCATATTCACTCTCGTACGACCCAATCATATTTGCTACTTAGCATCTTGTTCTCATGCCAAAATTTATACTTTGGTGCTCATTATAGCGTTTAATCAAACTTTAAGAGATGTTATAAATTCATTTAGAGCACCACAATATTTAGATGTATTTGTATTAATTTCAGAGCATTGCACTATATGCACAAGTAGATATCAATGTGGCTAGTACTATCATCACACAAAAGGTTATCACAATTATTCATTAATAGTGTGCTGACCTGGTCACCAAAGGTTGCGCCAATGCATCCTAAAGAAAATGTCATAATAAGGTCTTATTATATTCACAGTGCTCACACAGAGCCAAATTACATTTCTGTCAATTTCTCATGAATACCAAACCTTAGGTAAAATATGTATCCGGCCCCAGGTAGTGGTTATACATATACCCTAGGAATGGTCTTACATCTACATGGTAAGATGTGTACCCGGCCCCAAGCATCGGCTGTACTCATCTACTAACCCTGCTACGTATATGACATAGGCTTACTATCTCTTAGTGTCATATGCACTAGTGCTCAATATTATATCATTCTTTAAAAGTTCTTATGTATTCATGTATTGTTTTTATTTTCTTATACCATTCTTTTCACATATGTTCCCGTAAAGTTCTTTAATTGTCAATTTTTGTAAATCCTCAATGTCATTCTTAGTTGAACATCCTTATTGTAATTTTTCAAAAGCATTTTCATAATTGATTTCATTAGAACATTTCGTATCTTTAGTCTCTCTGTCGGAAACTTCAATAATTCCTCGTGTTCACTTAGAATTTGGATGTTGTAGTATTCTTACTTTAACTTCTCTATTTCTTAAGTTATAAACTCATTTCTTAAATTGATAAAGCTTGTATATACTTATATGCATACCTTGAACTTAACTACACATGTTTTACTAAAAATAAGTCTCACACAATCCCCTTTTGGTTGTACTCAATGAATTAAATATTCATATATGTGTATACATATTTTTGATTAAAGTTACGTTGTCGTTTTTAAAGTTTTAGACTGTTTCATTGCTGGTGCAAGGCACAGAGGTGCCTCATTAGTATTAAGGCATCACCTCTATGGCATTGAGGCATCACCTCTGTGGCACTGAGGTACCTCCTCAATGCTGAGGCATCATTTTAGTGATCCGTAGAGGTACCTCCTCAAGTTTTTTTTCATTCTAATTTATTCCAGAGATTCATATCTCAATTTCAGAGGGTTAAATATTTTTTTTAAACTTGTTTAGCTTATATATATAATTTGTAAATCAAGGCTTAACCAAATCCATTCATAATCAATTAAATTTCAAGAAATTAAAATATAATTCATGACAAATAAATTTTAAAGCTTATAGGAGAGTAATTTGGTGACTTCCAATACCAAGATAGAGATTGGAATTATAAAATGAAATTCATTCAAATTCAAACAATTCCATCATTAAAAATTCCAAAGCTTCTACACTTAATCTTAACATGATTTGTAAACTTTAACTTGAATAAATACTTGATAAATTTCTATAATTTATTATTCTCAAGTAAAGAAATTAATAAGTAACTCATATAACAATTCCAACAAAATCAAAATAATTATTTTTAATCAAATATTAATAATCCAACCATAATTAATCAAGAATAAAATTTAAAAATTTAAAAGAGAAGAAATATGGAATTTTCACTCACAAATTTGTAGAAATACAAAATCTAAATATCTCTTAATCAATCCTCTTTACATCCAATTAATTTTTTGTCAAGCCAAAACTCCTTCATTCTTCTTCTTCTTCTTTTGATAATTTTTTTTTCATCCTATGTCCTTCTTCTTTCTCTACATCAATTTTTTTTTAATTGTTGTTACTATAGCAAATCCCCTTCCCTAAGGTTAATTTTTTTTATTAATATTATTATTTTTGTAGCAAATCCTCTTCTCCAAGCTATTAATAAATTATTATTATTATTATTATTATTATTATTATTTCTTTAGTTATTAAATTCCTTGCTCTTTTCTCTTTAGTCCCTCCTTAATTTTCTTTAGTTTAATTGAATTTTATCCTCTTATTAATTTAGTCTTTAAATTGATTTATTCTCCATCAACTTAAAATTAAATATTATTATTTAATTATACTAACTAGTTATCCCGAGGTCACGGATGTTGCAGGTACTATCTAATGTGATAAGGTATATATATTTCTGGTTGACACATTACCATGTCCGCACCCGAATAATTAAAGTTATTTTGGATCAGGACTAGATTGTAATGAAAATAAGTTTGGAGAAAGGACTTAATTGGAAGAAATAAAGTTGAGGGACTAAACGGTAGTATGGCTTAAACCACCATTTCTACAAATAAGAAGAAGAAGAAAACAAAGAGAAAGAAGAAGAGTAGCAGCCGAAGAGGGAGAAAGGAAAAGAAGAGGGAGGAACCGATATTTTAGTGAGTGGATTTCTCTTCTTCAATTCTTTGATTTTCTTGTTTCTTTATGCTGAAATTTAGGTTGTCATTAAATTGATTTTGAATTGTTTGATGAAAATTTAAAAATTATAACATTACAACAGTGTGATCAGGCAGTGCCTTATTGCAATGAGGCGGCGCCTCAGTCCACCAAAGCCCTCAGGTGGCACCTCAGTGGACACTAAGGCGATACCTTAGTAGGTCAATAAGGTGGCACCCTAGCGAGTTGAAGGTGATAAGGCGGCGCCTCTACACTGTGCCGATACCTCAGTGGTTTAAAATATTATTTTGAGTTGATTCCGATCGGTGTTTAACCGGAATTTGTAATTTACATAATTTAGAAGTAAATACAGAGGTTTGGTTTATTTAGAAATATAACCAAATTTGAAAATATAATGAAATTATGAACACATGTATATTGAAAGGAAAGGTTGTAGTAAGACTATGCCGGGGGTAAGGCTAGATTCTGTGAAACGTAAGACTGTATCCGGAACACAGCAACTCATATGTGAATGATATTTTTGTACCTGGGGTACAATGTGAAATTGACGAAAATGAGATATATGATTATGATAATTGTCTTTAGGATAACGCTCGAGATTTATAAAAACCTTTGGGGCTAATTTGAGGGGTATATAGATCGATATGTATACCTGGATTGAACCTTCGATGTGTTGATTGGTACCCATCACATCGATAGCAAACTGACCTATTCTTGAAACCTTTCGGTAATTTGTACTGTGTTGTACTATGTTGTGCATAATATGAAAATGAAAATTTTGAAAAGAAAGTTGATTGAAATGTGCGAAAGGCAAAATGGAAGTTTAACTTTCAGAAAGCCGGATTTGAATCTTTAAGGAAATAATTTAAATGATTCTTTTGAATTGATTATAAATTTATTTAATCTTTATGGATTATTTTATGAGTAAGGGGAAAATAATTTTGATTATTTTCAAAATGTCCCAATTTTTTATTATTCCTATTATTTTTTACTATAGCATTGTAGTCTGTCTACTCACTGGGTATTTTCTTGAGAAAATACTCACCACTCTACTTTTATTTTCTTTCCACCATAAAATATAAATTGTGTATATTGTACATAAAATGGCTATTCACTGGATAGCCATGACTTACGATGTTGTTGGGGAAGAGACGGAGGTTCATTACTTTATCTGACAAGATGCTTACGCTATTGTATCTTTGAGGGTATCATTAGAGCCTACCATACTCACACAGAGCGACAAGACTTCTTAGACTGCTTTTTGACGGTCGTGCCAGTGACACATATGACCACACTGGGGGTCCGGGTCTCCCTGACCTGGACTTAGTAGCATCTAGAATCTCTTTTCTTTTGTGGATGAGCTACTACATTTTTATTGTAGTTATTGTGGTACTCTCAAGGGCTAGTTAGGCCATCATACTGGATGGATGGGTTACATTTATTTTTGGTGTACATTTATAGATATTCTTGTATAACCCTATCTCTTTTTTTAGTCCTCTTGTGACAGAACACTAGTTATGTATATTATATAAGTTTAGTAGTTGTTGATCTTGCCATCGTTCTTGTTTATCCTTGGATGAATGCTATTAGTGATATATATATATATATATATGTTTATGATAGTTGAATGATATAAAAAAACTGGATAATAAAGTGATGTTAGTTTTTAACTTAAAAGTGACGCCTGTCCAAGTTGGTGCCTCAGGTGGATAGTAAAAAAGCATAGAGCTGACCGATGACAGTGTTGGTGGGGAGGGGTGTCACAATTTTTAGTATTAGAGCCTAGGTTTGAAAGTCCAGGTTTGAAAGTCTAGGTTTGAAAGTTTAGGTTTGAAAGTTTGTGTTTGAAAGCCTAAATTTTGATGGATTTGATAAGTTTTGGAAGTTTAAGGTATGAGATTTAGGTTAAGTGAATTTGTGAAAATTAAGAAATATATATGTGAGGTGGATGTTAGTTAATAACCTGATACTCAATGGTTTGAATTACTAAAATGGACTGATTTTGAATTTTCAGGAAGATGGCAAGAACTAGAGGAGGTAGAATAGGTATTAGTGGTAGGGCTAGAGGTAGAGGCTGAGGTGTCCAAGCTGGTAGGATGAGTCTAGTAGAGAGAGAGAAAGGTGTGAGTAGAAACTGACGTTCACCATAAGAATTGTCTCCATCAGTAGCCTTTGTTGGTAATGAGGGAGATGATATGTGAGGGATCGATGCAGGAAGTGAACAAGGCAATTCGATGCCTAATGATCCAGTGCTGAACTTTAATGTACTGAGAAGAGCACGTAATGGACAACCACTACCGCTAGTGTAGAAAAATATAGCTAACAATCCAGTGCCACCAATAATACGTGTAGATGCTACAGAATTGGCATACATTATGGCAACTGTAATGGCTGAGAAAGATAAAAAGAAGTATAAAAGACCTAGAGACTTAATTAAACATATGAAGAAATGTAGAGCAAATTATTTTTATAGTACGTTAGACCCAGATCAGGCTGATAAATGGATCAAGACTATAGAAAAGGCCTTTACAACATTGTAACTCTATAACGAGGAAAAGATAAGCAATGTTTATAGCCTGATATTTGATAAAGCTGATGATTGGCTGACTCGAGTCTAAAATTTATATGGCAAAGCTTTGACTTAGCAAGTGTTTCAGGAGGAATTCACTAGAGAATGCTTGACAAAAAAGTACTGGAAGGAAAATATAGCTGCATTTATCAACTTAGTGCAAGGATCGATGACGTTTAGAGAATACGTTAATAAATTCGAGGATCTGTACAATTTTATGATGGATTGCATATATCCTTAAGAGGAAAATTGAACTTATATGTGGGAACGACATTTAGAGGTTGGGTCAAAAAAGCCATGGAATAAGAGAAGTTAGGTAAGGAATTAGAAGCTTAAACCCAAGTTAGGCATAATCAATAAATTGTGTCATCATGATAATCTTAGAAGGGAAATAAAAGTAAGAGATTAAGATTCTCTTCATACTACAGAAGTAATGTGAGGTTGGGAGGTGGAAATAAACCTCAAGGAAGTCAGGTATCAATAAGATAGCCAATAGCGCCAATGAAAGATATGTTGCCTTAATGTAACATATGAAAGAAAAATCATGTTGGAAGGTGTAATCAAAGTGATGTTAGATGCTACCGATGTAATGAGATCTGGCACTATGTGAGAAATTGTGCGAAAGTATACCCAGGAGAACCATCAGTACAAGTATCTCACACTCCTCATAATGAAAGAGGTGGAAGATTATCTAGGATAGGAAGGCCAACAACTATACTATTAGCCCCGAGATTTCACTAATGATTTTGATGATGTAAAACATTAAGTTATTTACTAACATGTTTGTTAAGTATTTTTTCAGGAATCATATTTTATTGGATGAAGTAAATATCATAATTTTCATCTTAGTCGAGTGAACATAAATTGGCCTTATTAAAACACTTAGGTTAATAGTCTTTAGTTTAAGTGGATAGGTTCAAGTGTAAACCTCAATAAAACACTTAGGTAAATCGGTGAGAGTTTTTGAGTTAATTATTAAAGACATGTAGCAAAAAGATAAAATATATCATGGGCTAACTAATACTACAAATTATGCACATTGGACATGGTATATTGGAAGTTTAGAACTTAAGGAAAAC